>CAUYLG010016891.1:0-105891 GCA_963573385.1 Cacajao melanocephalus
TGGGTATTAAAAACCTCTTTTATGCCAATAATTGTGCTTAACAATGGAGACAGGAAGGAATAAAGGATGAAAATAACAAACAAGCAGCCAACCAATATTTTATTTAAACTTGTGAAATGCTATGCAATTGCTGAGGAGTGATAAGAGGTTTTTATGCTGCCCAGGCTGGCCTTGAACGCGTAGCCTTGCCTCCTCAAGCAGCAGGACAACAGGCGTGAGTCACCACGGCTCCCTACTTTCCTTTTGATACCCGTCTTTATTTGATTTCTTTCTACGATCCTGTATAATTTTAGTTTAAACAAACCTTTAAAAGCTGATATGTCACACACTATGTGCCAGGCCTGTCATTAGGACTACATGTTCATTGGGGATTAGGGTTCGCCTTTCCACCCTTGTGCTGGCTCTTGTGGAGTTGCTACTATGGGATGTTCTCATTGCTTCCCCAGGTGACATCTTGCAGCCCTACGAGGTATATACTAAGAGATATGAGTGAACATTCAACCACAGGGATCACTACCAGTGGTCTTTGTATTTTGGAATCAGTAACAAAGTATGGTGGCTACAGTACTTTTTGAGGGTACCAGTAGTATCTCTGGAGGTTAAGAAAACCTTTATCCAGAGGTTGGAAGCTAGAACTTCTAGGGCCAATTTTTTCTCCATCCATAATATTTTTTAAAATTTTGAATCTGAACATCTAAATATCTCCAGCTGGCCAACACCCCACAATTCCCCAATTATAACTGTCTTATACCTGGCTGGATGCACACGTATGGATTCCCAGAATGGTTCCCAAAGACATTTCAGTTGGTCACTGTGCATCCTTTGATAAAAGCAGACCTGTGGTGCTAGACCATAAAGGGCTACATTCTAGAAAGAAACAAAGATAAAGTGGAGTGGGGGGACACATTTGCCTTCTTTCTTTCCAAAGCACAAGCCAGCACAGGCCCCATCATCTCCAGAATCAAGTCCAAGTTGCCTGTGATATTTAAGACTCTCTTGGCCTGGTGTCAGTCCGCTTCTTAGCTTTACCTGTCAGTGCTACACTCTCCTCCTGTACTCACTCACCCCACCTACCCTTTGTTCTGGTCACACCCAAGCAGTTCAGGGTCCCCTAGCTGGTCCTTCTTCATCTCAGCTGAAATGGTATCCCAGGTTAGCTCTGTCACAGCAGTCATTGTATACTGGGAAGTGGCAGGATACAGGAGGCACGGGTCATGATTAGGGGGACCCCAGCTATATCTGAGCCCACAGATCCATTTTGTTTGGCCCACAGCCTGTTTGAAATATTTGAATGGCCAACCTCTAACACCCTGGAGTTTTCACATAAAATTCCAGATGTTCATCTTTTCTTAGAAAAGGAACCATTTGGCAAGAGTGGGTCCATATTCCTGTGAAGTCACACACGGGAGATCTGAGTAGCCACTGCTTCTTTCTATAGGGTGGGAGCTCTCCTCTTCTCACATCTGCCACCCAGCCTGCTCTCTCAAGTCCATGCTGACGTGGCCCACCCCGCAAGCATGTGGATTTGCACTTTTTGTTTTGGGGAAAGAGGAAAGAAGAGCAAGGAAGGCATGATTGATTCTGTCTGCGAGGTGTTGGGATGATGATGAAGGAAGAGACATTGGAGCTGGAGCGTGGGAGCTGGTACTTGGTAAACACGAAAGAGACCATGAATCCAGCAAGACTTCAGCATTATTTGGGATGTCCTTGTGGTGCATGTGAAGGCTGAGGCTTCTATGCTAGAAACCTGACTGTGGGCCTTGTCTTTCTCATTCTCACCTGCATGTCTAATACCAGGTCTCACTGAATAATTGCTAAGAATCCCTCTAGTCCATCCCTTGTTCTGTCTCCTGTAGCACCATCCTAGTTCTACCTGGAGGACTTGTGCTTATTCCTTAGGGCCTTGCTAATCTAAGTGTGGCTGCAAGACTAGTGACATCAGCACCTAGGGCCCCCTTCAGACAGGTAAGACCTCAGACCTCACCCTAGACCTACTGACTAGGAATCTGCCTATTAACAAGATCTCCAGCTGATTCCTATGCACATTCAATTTTGAGACGCCTTCCTCCAAGGCAGTGGTTCTTGATCTCATCTCTGTGTTACAATCACCTGGGGAGCATTAAAAAAATTCCTTAGTTTCTGGCTGCACCCAAACCAATTAAATCCAATCTCTAGGGGTGGGACCCACCCATTGGAGTTTATTAAAACTCTCCAGGTGATTCCAATTTGCAGAAAATCAGTGCTTTAGGACAGAGGTTCTCAAAACTGGCTGCACATTAGACTCACCTGGAGATCTTTCGCAACTTCCTAAAACCAAGCCGCATCCCAGGCCAGTTAAATCAATGTCTGAGGGCCAGTCAGACACAGGCATCTACATTGGTGAAATTTCCCAGGTGATTGTAGAAGGCAGCCAGAATTGAGATCCAGTGTTTTGGGGCTCCGCTCATGCACCTCTCATTTCTGGAGACCCCCCTCACAATATGTCCCCTACTCCAACGATGCCCACCCTCTGTGGTGCCCTATGCATTTTGCACCATCTCTCTAATTATCTTTTAGGTACCTGCCCGCGCCCACCCAGTTGGTTGGGAGCTCCTGGAGAATGGGGACTACGGTTTACATTTCTTTGTTTTTCTTATAGCTTGCACAATGCCTGATGTTTACAATATACTCATCAAGAGGTTATTAATTTCTTATTGCTTTTATTATTATTCCAATCCTGGGAGTTGTGTAAGGCAAATAAACCTCGGGACCCCAAAATCACTAAGTCAAAGGAAAGTCAAACTGGGAACACAAACCTGCCTCTCATTTTATTCTTAAATAAGATAGCTACAAAGAAGCTACCTCCCTCCCTCCCAATTTATTTAAGAGGAAATTACAAAGGACAGACAGAACTCAAAGTCATCCCTGCTGAGGCTCACCAAGACAAATGCATATCTGATTACTTCCTCTGCCCTATTGTTTGTGTAATAATGCAGATTCACTGAGCCAGACTAAATGGTGTATTCAGTGGAAGGCTGATCAAGGACTCAAAAGAATGCAACCTTTTGTCTCTTTATCTCCTTCTAACCTGGAATACCCTACTTTGAGTGGTCCTGTCTTGCCCTTTTGGACAGAGCCAGAGTTCATCTTACAGATAGTGATTGATATCTCTTGTCTCTCTAAACTGTATCAAAGCAAACATGGCCAGGCCTGGTGGCTCACACCTGTAATCCCAGCACTTTGGGAGGCTGAAGTCGGTGGATCACCTGAGGTCAGGAGTTTGAGAACAGCCTGGCCAACATGCTGAAACCCTGTCTCTACTAAAAATACAAAAATTTGCTGGGTGTGGTGGCACATACCTGTAGTCCCAGCTACTTGGGAGGCTGAGGCAGGAGAATTGCTTGAACACAGGAGAATCGCTTGAACCCAGGAGGTGGAGGTTGCAGTGAGCCGAGATCACGCCACTGCACTACAGCCTGGGTGACAGAGCAAGACTTCATCTCAAAAAAAACAAACAAAGGCAACCTGTACCTCGACTATTTTGGGCACATGTCATTAGGACCTGCTGAGGCTGTGTCATGGGTGTGTCCTTAACCCCAGCAAAATAAACTTTCTTAACAGATGGAGCCTGTGTCTGATATTTTGGGTTAACAGAGTCTTTGGTTGGAGTTGTAAGGAAAGCTCATTCTGGTGCAGGGGACGCTGGATGATGGCAAAGTCTGGAAGCAGCAGAGCAGCTGGAAGGCTGTTGCAATGGTCCAGGCAGAAGGAGGTGAACAACTGAGCGAGTGTGGTGGCAAATGAGGACATAGAGCAGAGGCCCAGGGGCATGGGCAGCATGAGGGGGAATCAGTAGGTATATTCATTTGCTGGACTGTGGTAGTTTATTATGTCACAGTTCTGGAGGTTAGAAGTCCAAGATCAAGATGTGGTAGGATTGCATGTTCCTTCGGAGAACTCTGAGGATGAATCTGTTCCATGCCTTTCTTCTAACTGCTGGTGGTTTGCTGGCAATCTTTGGCGTTCCTTGGCTTGTAACATATCACTCTGCCTTCATCTTTCACTGAGGTTCTGTGTGTGTGTGTGTGTGTGTGTGTGTATGTCAAAATTTCCTCTTGTTTTTTTTTGAGGTGGAGTTTCACTCTTGTTGCCCATGTTGGAGTGTAGTGGCACAATCTTGGGTCACCGCAACCTCCGCCTCTTGGGTTCAAGTAATTCTCCTGCCTCAGCCTCCTAAGTAGCTGGGATTACAGGCATGCACCAACCACACTTGGCTAATTTTGTATTTAGTAGAGACAGGGTTTCTTGGTGTTGTTCAGGCTGGTCTTGAACTCCCGACCTCTGGTGATCCGCTTGCCTCGGCCTTCCAAAATGCTGGTATTACAGGCGTGAACTACCATGCCCAGCCAAAATTTTCTCTATTTATAAGGACAGTAGTCAAATTGTATTAGGACCCTCCTCACTCCAGAGCATGAGTCTCCTCTTGTTATCAGCAGAAACCAGCGGTGAATCTATAAGGGTCTGCAGCAACCTCAATTCTTGCCTCTTCAGAAGAAAGAATTCAATTGAGGGGGCATGAGGAAGAAGAAGAGATGGAGGCAAGTTTTAGAGCAAGAGTGAAAGTTTATTAAAAAGCTTTAGCGTAGGAATGAAAAGAAAGTAGAGTGCACTTGGGAGAGGACCAAGCAGACATCTTGGAAGTCAAGTGCAGCATGTGGCCTTTGATTTAGGGTTTTATAGGTTGGCACACTTCTCCGTCCTGCATCCCTTTTTTTTGATTCTTCCTTTAGGGCAACCTGTCCACGTGAGCCTGTGGCCTGCCTGCCCTTGAGAGGTGTGAGCATACACAGTGTTTTGACTGGAGTCGTAAGTATCCTTTCCTGAGTGTTCTTCTCCTTTCTGCTGGAATGCCACCGGAAGAGCAGCCTCTGCCATTTCACCTCCTAATGCACATGCTGGAGCTGAAGCCCATTTCCTGAGATCTTATTAAGAAGCTGTTGATCGGCCAGGCGTGGTGGCTCACGCCTGTAATCCTAGCACTTTGGGAGGCTGAGGCAGGTGGATCATGAGGTCAGGAGATTGAGACCATCCTGGCCAACATGGTGAAACCCTGTCTCTACTAAAAATACAAAAATTAGCTGAGTGTGGTGGTACACACCTGTAGACCCAGCTACTCGGGAGGCTGAGGCTGGAGAATCACTTGAACCAGGGAATCAGAGGTTCAGTGAGACGAGATCGTGCCACTGCAGTCTGGAGACAGAGACATCATTTCAAAAAACAAAAAAGAAGCTGTTGATTACCAATTTCAGGTGTTTTCATTTCTATCTACAGGGAAATTGCCTTTCCCTGACACTGGCTGCCGCAGTGTGACAACTGCCTGTCACCTGGTGGCCACCTGACATTCCTGTTGGGATGGGGGTGGGGCCCTCTCCTGTCCTGCTCATGCCTAACTAGCTACCTTCTGTAACAACCTTATTTCCAAGTAAGGTCACATTCTGAAGTACTGGGGCTTAGGGTTTCAACCTATGAAGGGCAGTGGGCACAATTCAACCCCTAACAGTAGGTATGGAGCTTTTTGTATGTGAACTGTGTCTGGTGCAAGCACTTGAACTTCAGGAATTTTGGCATTTCCATTTTCCATTCTTATTTTAGAGATAAGCCACATTTTTTGCTGCGAGATCAACACACTCGCCTCTAAGCTTTTGTCAAAATTATAACTTATGAAAAGGAACTCTGGGGATGTTGACCAAACTGGAAAAACAGATGTCTTGAGCCAGCTGGAGATCAATATGAGCCTAGCAGAAGCTTGGGAAACTCAGGTGAACAAAAACATAAATAATTGGTCTTGGTTGTTCATTCACTGGTTATCAATTTCAGTACTTTGAGCGGATGATTTTGGCAGACTTAATGCCCTGAGATTTCATGAGTGAATGTTCATAGATGACTGAGAAGCATAGAAAGTATTTACAATAACCGTGTACCTGCTCACGCTGGACTCCAAGATTTAGATCCCCCCATCCTCCCTCCTCCATTTTCCGTCTTCCCTCCTCCCCTCCGCTCTCCCTCCTTCCTTCCCTCCCTTTCACTACTTCCTTTTTAGGCTCAACTGTTAGTACAGGGCTTTACTTGTTAATTGTTCTTTTGTGATTTTGTTTGTGGCAATTAAATGCAGTGAAGGTTTGGTAATTAGCTGCTGTAATTAGAAACACCTTTGGGTTAGGAAGGTGTTTCCTTTTCATCACTTTAGGAGCTGCAGCACTCCCTGCAAAACGCCTGCACTTGGCTGTGGGGGAGGGAGGGAGGTGACCAGCTATACACAATTCACGGTAGAGGCAGCTCTCTGCTAACAACGACACCTTGCATCCTGCCTTCAGAATTCTCCCTTGCAGCTGCAAGCAGAACTGAAAAGTGTGGAGGGCGGCTCTTGCAGTTAATAACTCCCAGATCTCCTGCAGGCCTCACGGTGCACACTTCTATGCTGGAATCTGGACAGCGTCATCCTGGACAGTTCAATCCCTGCCAGAAAGGTATCGCCTCCCCAAAGATTGTCTGTCTGCCTTTCTTCCTATTTTGGGCTAAAGGGACTTTCAGGAATTATATATAGATATATTTTATGTTCCAAATGGGAACACTTGTATCTCATGTCAAAACAAAAGTTAAAGAAAAATGAAAAACCTCATGAATTGTCATTTTGAAAATTATGTTTCCCAAAAAACAAAAACAAAACAAGCAAACAAAAAACTCTCAGACTTAAAACCCCGGTGAAGACCTCCATCTGGGAATAGTTGCTGCCTGATCTCCTGGCTGAGGGAGAGGGAAGTTGTGTTTGTAATCCATTGTTACCAGACACTGAGCTTCTGGGAAGAAAGAAATGCACCGTGAATTATTTTCCTCTTCTTCTTTCTCCAGTCTTGACTCCTTTTTCTTCCATGTTGTTAGTTTGGCAGCTTCATTTTTCAGACTGACCAAGGGTGCTTGCTCAAGAGTCTAAGAGGAGTTTGAGGATGCTCTTTCTGGGTTTAGATCTGTTGATAACTGCTAGACTCTGATACCCCAAAAACCAGTGAGAGAAAAGAGGAGATGGGGGCCCAGCACCCAGGCCCTGCTGGGGGCTCTCCTCATACCACTGTGCACCCAGAAGTCCAGATTCACTGGGTGGGGATGGGGAGTTTCTCAGGTTTCCCCAGACGTACCCTGAACACCCCAAACAAGTAAATGCCTCACCCTCACGTCACCTCTCCTGCCCAACCCCGAGATCTGAGGAGGGGGATAGTCTTTTAGTGGTTCCGCTCAGCTATGATATTGAGAATCTTTTTTAAATTTTAGAAATTCCTGTGAGTTTGGTATTCTATTCCATAATATATCTACTTTGGTTCTGGGGGAAAAATTACGTTTTCTCCACCAGATCTGTGATGAAAATGGCTGCTCCCGTGCGGGTGGTGCGTGTCTATTACAGCCTGGTGGTGGGACAGGCAGGTGGGTGGGGCCGATGGCGTGCTGCTGACAAAGGTCCGTGGGAGGAAATAAATGCCTCGAATTCTCAATACATTGGAGCTGCCTCAACAGCTTGTCAGCCCTTGGAGTGACAGCTGCCTCAGTTGCTTTTGTTGCTGATGTCGGGTTTCCAGAGGACACAGGGCTTGGTGGGCTCTTGCCTGCCTCCAACTCTCAGGGTGCTGTTGACCCCCTTTTCCAGATGTGGAGCTGTGCTTCTCCGACTTACAACCTGGCTTCACAGCCAGGACTCTGCCTGCCTGTCTGGGGCTTTGCTTTTGTCTTTCTTCCTTCACTCTTTGAGTTTGGGAACAGGGATCTTGAAGTTAAAGAAGTCCTTGGTCATGCCACTGAACAAGGAGGCCAGATGTAGCATGCCCTTGATGTTAGCTTGTCAGGAAACCTAAATGTGCTGTGATGATGTCAGTCCCCAGCGGCACTTGGGGGATGATCACAAGTTCGGGAAGAGTAGCTTGCTCATGGTGCACAGTCCCCAAATCTCTTACAATCCAGAGAGCTTGAATGAAAATACTATTAGCATCAACAGCCTCTCTCGTTGCCTCCTAGGGTTCCTTCCATGCAGTGATGTGGTGCATGGGAACAGGCTTCACCACGAACTCACGGACACCTGGTTGACTTACCTTGATCACAACAAAACCGGGGGAGAAAGGCACTGTGCCAGGAATTCCTCAGGAATCAAGCTCAATGCAATCCCATTTTCTCCACAGTCAGACCTTCCTTCTAGGAAGATGCCTTGCGCTCGCCCAAGCTGTACCCCAAACTCCAGTTCTTCCCTCTTGCTTCCTCTATAATTGCTGCTTCTCCCTGGAGACATATTCTTCTTGCTGAGTGATGTTCTTCAATTTCTTCTGCCTCAGGTCACTTCATTTTTACCCAAAATATCATGTGCAAGATATTTCCAAACTCTCACGTCTATCTCCAGTGCCGCATAGAAGATATTATTCTCAAACTTCATATTTTAACCTAAAACTTCCCTCTTATTTTAATGTAAGGTATTTCACCCTTAATGATGACTATGCATTGACTGGCGTGGTCCACAACTCTGGGAGGAGGGCTGAAACATCAAGGGAATTGTTTTGTCGTTGCACAAAGTTCAATTCCAGCCTCTGCCACTGCTGATCAGTGAAACAGAGGCTCTCAGAACCTCAGTTATTACAGCAGAAACCTGGGGATGAAACTCCCCTCACAGAGATGTTGGAAGGATTAGGTGAAGATGTGTACTATTTCTAGCATGATGTTATATGCAGAGTCCTAAACAATTTAATCATGTTTGTTTTCTTTGAAGGAGCAAGCTTGCTAAATGCATAAAGCTCCCAAGAATATTTTGGTATGGGATAGAAACACATTGAAACCAATAGTTTAGAAACCCAGCACATTTGTACAATATATGGATATGGTTATGGATTTTCTCATTTGCTAAAACAAACAAACAAACAAACAAACAAAAAAAAAAACAAAAAAAACCTCTCTGTAATCACTGTTGTTGGATCTTAGTCTTTATAAAGTATACAAAGGACCTTCTGTTGAGTATTGAAAAACATATGTGATCTATCTGCAGGCTGGAAAATTTCCTTCAAAAATGGAAATGTCTTTGGGAGTAGCAGCAGAAGGTTTCCTTTCTCTTATCTCGCTGTTGGAAAATTTTCCTTCTCTTAAGTTTTTTAGAAAATTTCCATAGGTTTTTGGGGAACAGGTGGTGTTTGGTTACATTAGTGGTGATTTGTGAAATTTTGGTGCACCCATCACTTGAGCAGTATACACTGCACTGTGTTTGTAGTCTTTTATCCCTCACCCACTCCCCACCCTTTCCCCCATGAGTTTCCAAAGTCGATTGTGTCCTTCTTATACCTTTTCATCCTCATAGCTTAGGTCCCACTTAGGAGTGAGAACATTGGATGCATCTAGCACTTAAGCCCTCATGACTGAATTTCATGATCTGGAAATTTTATTCTCAGTTGGCAGCACTGACCATTTGGTCTAGGCTCAATAAAGGATAATGTTGCCTCTCTCTTACTGTAGCTACAACAAAGACTCAGAAAAAATAAAGTAGAAGGACTGTATACCAAACGAGAGAAATTTACAAAAAAAAAAAAAAAGGGTGATCAGGTGTCCCATATTGACTAGGGCTGTCCTGGATTTTACCTTTTGGATTGATTATTTTGGGATAATAATTTAGATATCTTATCTGAAGATTAGGAGGCCTAACACAAAGGTGATTTGTAAATTTATTGGTGGGTTGAAAGTGGAGGAAGAATTGGAAAAATAAATAGTGGTTACTATCTTAGAGTTCTTAAAATAATATATGATCTAGATGTTAAAGAAAACACAGCCCTTAAGTATCAAGGATTGACATATAACATTTGCATTGTCCCCCTCAAGGGTCTGACAGACTAACCCTTTGCCTAACTTTAGCCACTATTTCCATAGGTGTAGAATTCTCTCTTCTTTATCCAGTTGTGATTCCCCTCTAGAGATCTTACTAGACATACACTCAAATTTGGAAATTGTTGGGAGGATAAAATGAGAGAATGCTTAGCTGGCATACAGAAGTTATCAACACATGTAGCTCTGATTACTTCTGTAACTTGCTGCAGGAAGGGGAAGAAAGCAGAAGCTGAGTGTGTTAAATATATCTTAGGCTCTGATTGACTTCGATTTGCTTAGATCAGTGGTTCTCAATTGGGAATGATTCTTTCCCAAGAGACACCAGGCAATGTCTGGAGAGGTTTTGATCCTCATGACCATAGCTGGCAGGGAGGGTGTTTCTGGGTGGGCTACTGGCATCTAGTGGGTAGAGGTTGTTGCTAAACATCCTGCAATGCACAGGACACCCCCACAATGGTGAATTCTCCAGCCTCAGGATGCAGAGGTGGGGAAACCTTGCCTTAGATGGATCTTGACTTGTTAGGCTCTGTGTATGAGGGGAAAATTTGCTTTCTTCAGTAAATTAGAATAGTGATTAAAAGTTTGAGGTTTTGCAAGGGTGTCCATTCATGATCACTCAAGAAAATAATGTAGAACTTAAAGCTATTTTGATGTCAGAATCTTGGCTTTTTTTTTTTTTTATTACAATGGTGACAGAGTAGTCAAGTTTTAATTCTTTAATGAAAACAAGTTACTGCTGAAAAGTCTGATGTGTTTGCTATGAACCTAAAAGTTTTCTAAAAATAAAGGCTATTTTTAAAAAAACTGATGTGAACAGAAAAGTGATTGTGACCAACAGAGATTTGTGATTTATCTGTGACCCTTTTCTAAGTGAAAAGTTGTAGTCAAATAAGTTCTGGGAATAAAACTAGTTTCAAATAAGACTATTTAAATATTTCACACTTTCCTAAACACTAGATTAAACAATAAAAATCAGATCTTTCATATCTAATGATTTTTAGTCATATTATTGATACTTCTAATCACAGATATTGAATGTTTCTCGTTTCTGTGAAGATAATTTTGGTGAATTCCTTTTCATTTGTATTTTTAAACTCTAATACATATTTTGGGGGTACGTTTGGTGTTTTGATACATGTATACAATGTGTAATGATCTCATCAGAGTCATTGAGATGTCCATCACCTCGAGCATTAATCTTTTCCATGTGCTGGAAACATTACAAATCTTGTCTTTCAGCTATTTTGAAATATACAGTAAATTACAGTTAACAGTTATAGCCAATGAAAATTATAATGATAAACGTAAAAGAAAACAACTCATTTTGATTTAATCAGGTATGGAAATAAGCCCCATAGCTATCATACTGTTATCATACTGTTCAAGGATTGCTAATCTTTAAGATGAACTAAGATTCTATATTTTTTTTCTCTTTATTTAAGACAGGGTCTCGCTCTGTCACCTGGACTGGAGTGCAGTGGTGCAGTCCTGGCTCACTGTAGCCTCGACGCCCTGGGCTCAAGCAATCCTCCCACCTCAGCCTCCCAAGTACTTGGAACCACAGGTGTCTACCACCATACCTGGCTCATTTTTAATTTTTTTTTTAGAGATAGGGTCTCATTATGTTGCCCAGGCTGATCTCAAATTCCTGGGCTCAAATGATTCTCCTGTCTTGGCCTCCCAAAGTGCTGGGATTATGGGCATGAGCCACTATGCCTGGCCTAAGATTCCAGATTCTTAATCCTTTTGCTGCACCCCTCATGGTTCTACACTTCTTATGTTGGTTGCTTAACCACCTTGGGCCTCAGTTTACTTATCAGAACAATGAGAGTTCAGACAAGAAACCTCACTAGTTGCTCACAACACCAAGATTTTATGCTCTTGTAAAGAATGGTTAAGTGTGTATGTCTAGCTGAGTTACAGGGGAGACCTTTTGAGTAGGGGTTACTATTCAGAGTCTTGTTGAGACGTGAATGTACGGGGTACTTATGCCCCTAGGAATTGCATGGCTGGAGTTCCAGGAGACCTCAAGCTCACTAAGTCTTCTTTTTGCTTCTCTTAAGCATCTGTCTTCCTCAGGACTTTCTCTTTTCCTTTGTTCTTCTGGTGTCTGTGTTGCAATTGATTGGGGGCTGTTGGCCTGAGGACTCTGCTTCCTGAGACTCTTCCTAGGCAGGCTGCGAGGGGCCTGGGCCCCATCTTGACCCCTGGGATCCTTATGCTGGGAGCTGAGGTAGCTTTGGAGGCTTTGGCTATCAGCAGAGATGACTCCTGCCCTAGACCCTTGAATGAGCTTGTTTCTCTGTGTATAATGGAGATAAGTTGAGTTGGACCTCCTCAAGGGTGACTAAAAACCTATCTAGGATAATTCAGAGAAGAAAGCTGTGGTGGTGTGTTGAAATACTAGCTCTTGGGAACTGCACTACTGGTATGCATGCCCTTACTCGTGTAGTTTCCTTTCACATTGCTCTAGCCTTGGACAAATAACTTGCTTTGGTCAATTGGACATTAGTAAACATGATACAGGCTGAAGTTTGATAAGCTCTTGAGTTTAGACCTTGCCTTCTTGGAATTCTGAAATGATGCAAAGAGAAACCCAGAAAACAGCATCAACAGCGAGGCAGGTGAGCCTGGTCATACTAGACCGTCTCATGCCAGCTGAGCTATCCAATGACTGTGGATGTGAATGTCCCTAGCCAAGACAGCAATACAGCAGCTCAGCTGAGCCCAGCCCCAGATTGCTGACCCACAAAATATGGCTCCTCTGATTGGAGCCACAATAAATGGCTTGGGTGGTTTGCTGTAAAGGAATTGGTAACTGATGTGAGTTGAGTGCTATTCAGCCATTTGCTTATGAGATCTGGATGAGAAAATCAGCACAGCCCCATCTCCCTCCCCAGGTCAGTGCCTCTTGTTTGCTGTCTTTACATGCTTCTCTTCTGTGCTCTCAGAATGCCCTGTCCCCATTGCTCATTATACTGCATCAATTTGTTCATTCATTTCTCTCTGACCTGAACACTTTTTCAGTTTAGTATCTCCAGGGCTCAGGATAGAGGCTTGTAAAATGTTGGTGCCCAGTGGACACATGGAGAAAGAAGGTATGAAGCCTGGCCATTTGTTCATATTGTAGAAAACCTTGAAGCCTTTGCAAGGCATCAGCTTGGTATGCAACTGACGGGCCACCAAGGCAAGGCGTGGGAGTATTCTGCAGCTAGTCATGGCAGCCAATCAGGACCCTCTTAACTCTGCTCCTCACCCAACTTACATCCTCCTTCAGTGTCTACCAGCTCTTGACTTTTAAAATCTTTGAAATGTACATCCTGAGCTGGGACTCTTGGCTCAGGTCATGGTCCTTTCTGATGATCCACCATTTGGCTTCTCACTTGGGACCTTTCTGCAGCAGGGCCCTGGCTCCATCCTCTGCCCCTACCCCATCCTCTTCCCCATCCCTCTCTTTCCTGGCCTCTGAGATTTGATGAGGGATTGATAAGGTATAAAGCCCATTGTTGGCCACATTCAGTGACTTAATTATGAGAAGAGGAGCGATGTGGAATGAGGGGCAAGGTGAAAGCTACTGTGTGTACAAAGACTCAGTCCTTTTTCATTTCTCATTTTTGTTTTTTTTCTCTGCCATGACAAAAGGCTTATTCTTAAGTTGCTTTATTTGAATATGAGCCTAAAATAATATCACTAAAAAAAGTATCGCTTTGGAAAAAGATCCCAAAGAAAAGTTCAAACTCATAAACGGCCATAGAATTGTTCTGATGTTTTATACTGGAACCCCACACTTCGGCATTTGTCTCTGAAGGGGGCAATAGTTTTGCATTCAGCCAGGCTGAAAAGGTCTGGAAGCTGATGGAATCCTTCTGGAACATCAAAGGATGGGAATCTGGCTTCATTTATACTAACATCATCTATTATCTTTTCTTCAGATTTTAGGTTTATAAAAATCTCATGAATTAATGATCTCTCTGAGGCTATGAGAAATTTGCACATACAATTCAGCTGAAGAAGGCAGTAATTTACACACAAGCACACACGAATAATTCCAGCAAAGTAAGCCAAGCCAAGCAAATGTGTTTTGTTTCATACCTTGAAGTTCTTTTTGTTTGAGGTTCGTAGAACTAAAAGGAAGTCAGAGTGTTTTAAATGTGTTTTTCAAAGAAGAGTCTTCTCTTTTAAACCAATTTAATTCAATTCTGCTAGAATTTTAATAGTTCCTTGAATCTTTAAGGAGATTGAGTTTACTATTATTCATTTGAACCAAGGTTCAAAAGGGTTCTGTTGATTAAAAGAACAATTTTCATCCTACAAATTAGAACATTTACTAGCTGGAGCTATCATTTATCAAACATTACTGTAAGCTCTGTGAGCTCAGCACAGGCTTAGCACTTAAAGTGCATGGTTTCATTTAATAATCTCAATTATTTGATGAAGTGGGTATTAATATCCTCTTCTTAGAGATAAGGAACCAGGATGAGAGGTTAAACAATTTGCCCAGGGTCACTTAGAAAGCAAGAACAGAGCTAGGATTTATACCCAGCTTACATGAACCCAAAGTTCATTCTTTCAACTCCCATTGCCTTTGAACATTACTGCTAACAGTCTTTGGAAAATGTGTCATCTCCTGTTGCAAGGGACAAATGTGCAGTTTAAGGAACAGGCATTTTGGAATGACTGACTTTAAGTTTTAGACTTGCCCTTCTCTGTCCTTGTGTGGGACCCATGAAGTAATGCTGCTTTGACATCTGTGGCAGAGAAAGCCACTGTCCACCCAAAACTCATGGGTCCTTTCATGATACAGGATGCTTCCCAGGAAGCAGTTGCCTAGCCAGGGATGTTACTTAGTTTCACCTATGAATGGAAAAGTTGGTGGCAGGTGGGTGCTCAAGGTGAGGCTTCGGGGTGAAACTGAAGTTGAGAAAGTTCTGTCTTCTCTTTAGCCCAGGTGATACGTTTTCAATTACAGGAAACTTTAAGGAGAGGGGGAAGGGGGAGGGGAGATAACTTCAGAGAAAGAAAAAACGAACTGACATGGATGTCTTGGAAATGAGTGAGCAGAAGTTCCCAGAATAAGCATCTGTCTGATGAGATTTCACTTGATGTCTGATCAGTTTAAGACAAGGCACATTTGTTTTCATGTCTTCAAAATCTTGGGTCTTCTTCTGCAAAGGGAAAGATTAAAAGCCATCTTTTTTTTCCCTCTTCTATAAAGTAAATCTCATGTTACGTCCCTTATTTGTAGCTTTTCAAGGCACTAAGGTGATTGAATATTGATTTGGTTAAAAATGGAGAACTGCTCTTTCTGTTTAAACCCTGCAGTTCATCCTCCTCCTGTTCCCCACATCACTCCTTTGCACTTTCTGAAAATCAGTTTAATTAAAAATGTCATGCATGGTTTTTTGAATTTCATCTGAAGAATAAATGATAAGAAAAATTGTTTGGTTTTAAAACCAAGTAAATAGATATTTGGATACTAGGTATGGGGAGAAATAAAATTATGCCTGTAATCCCAACACTTTGGGAGGCTGAGGTGAGTTGATCACCTGAGGTCAGGAGTTCGAGAGCAGCCTGGCCAACAGAGTGAAACCCCATCTCTACTAAAAATACAAAAAATTAGCTGGGCGTGGTGGTGGGCGCCTGTAATCCCAGCTACTAGGGAGGCTGAGGCAGGAGAATTGCTTGAGTCCAGGAGGCGAAGGTTGTAGTGGATTGTAGTGAGCTGAGAGCACCCCACTGCATTCCAGCCTGGGCAACAAGAGCAAAACTCCATCTCAAAAAAAAAAAAAAAAAAAAAGAAAAGAAAGAAATGTAGTGGGACTGTTTCCCTGAACAAATATTTATTGAGGGCTTCCTGTGTGCCAAGCTACGTGCTGAGCCCTGGGGACACAGCAGTACAAAAGAAGGACCAAGGCTTCATCCTCATAGCACTCACAGGATGGTGGGGAAGACAAGCCTTTGACAAATAATCATAAATAGACCATGGAAGGAAAAACACGCAGAGCTATGAGCCTATATGGCGGGACTTACTCTCATCTGGAAAGATCAGACCCGCTTCCATGAAGACGGTACATTTCAGCTGACTCTTGAGAGATGAAAGGGGTTGCAGGTAAAGCTTTGGGGTGGGCTGGAGGGTGGGAGTGAGCCCCCTTCCAGGAGCAGTGAACAGCTCCACTAAGGCTCCAAGGCCTGCAGAGGACACACGCACTTGCGGAGCTACCCCCTGGAACCCCTGGCTAAGGTCTGGGAGCCCAGGTAAGAACAGGAGAAAGAGACAGGCACGCAGAGTTCTAAGTTTCTGGTGGCCTGAAAGACTTTCCCCACATTTTTGCAAATTGGGTTCATGAGGATGGTGGTGGGGCTTCCAGTGGTCATAACCTTGACCCTCACCCGGCTGGGGTTTTGCCAATGTCGTGCTTTTCCAGTGTGTCACTGCTAATACACAGCGAGGACTCAGAGTGGGAGTCAACCCTGAACGGCAGTGGCAGACACGGCCCGGGAGAGGCTTTTCGATGTCCCTCCAGACAAAAGGAAAATACCATCTGTCATGTCCCCTGGCTGCAGGCTGGCCTGGGCACTGGGTGCGCTGGGCAGCACGTGGGCGTGTCCTTTCAGAGAAGCTCCTCACAGCCCCGCCAATGGCATCATGCAGGCTGCTCTATGTGACATCTTGGCCATTCCCTTCAAGATGGACATGTGAAAGAAGTGGGGGTTGGGTGACTAAGTGTTGAGATTCACTTGGGGTTGACTTAGAACCTCCGTTATGAAATTTATACTAAATAAATGTAAGAATGTGAAGGGAGTCTTGTAACCATCCCTAGCCCACTTAAATTACTGTAATGGTGTCAGAGTGCATTCATTCATCCGTCATTAAGTCAGGGTCTGCAGGACAGACCTCTGCAGGTGGTAATTGACGTCTCAACTAAGAAACAGAATTCCCAATAGCAGAAATCCTCCTTCAGGAGCCTCGTCTGTGACACTGAGCCGCACATCCAGAAAACTGCCCTTTAGACAGCATTGTTATATTCTGAGACCCTGCCACCTTAAATACCTGGTCTCCTAATCAACAGTCCTTTGCAGAAGGCATTTTAATCTCCATTTTACAGATGCTAAAACAGGCTTAAGGAACCTAAGAGGGTTTCTCAAGGCCACATATTGATTTGTTAGCAAATTCATAAGCACCTATATCCCAGGTCCTCAGAATACACTGGGAGCAAAGCAAAGGGTTCCTCGCCCTGGTAACCTTACTGTCTAGGAGGAACCAACAAGAGGTAGGAATTTAGATTTAAGAAAAAAAGTAATAATAGCAGCTTTATTGGGGAACAGCTCACATACCATATAGATTCATCCATTGAAGGTTTACCATTCATTGATTTTTTTATATATTGATAGAGTCATGCAACCATCACCATAATTATAGAACATTTTTATCACCCCAAAAAGAAACCCTATACCCATTGGCAGTTACTAGTCTGTTCCCTCCAAACTTTCCTGCCTCCAGCCAGTTCTAGGCAACCACTCATCTATTTCTACCTCTATTGACTTCATATGAATGGAATCATAGAAGAAATGGTCTTTCATGGCTGGCTTATTTCACTTAGCATAGTGTTTTTAAGCTTTGTACATGTTGTAAGCGTGTATCAATACTTCTTTTTTTTATGCCAAAGAAGATTCCGTTGCATGGGTAAGGCCACATTTAGTTTAGCCAGGCATCTGTTAGTGGGCATGTCCACTTGAAAGGCTATCATAAATAGTGCTGCTATGAGTATTTGTGTGTAAGTTTTTTCAGGGTAAGGACCCAGATTTCAACCCAATTTTACCCTACTCCAAAGCCTAACCACTGTACTCCTCAGCAGTTTTCATGTCCCCAAAAATAGTGCCTTCCAAGGAGCCTGCCAACCTTGAACCTAGGTATGTGTTGAAGGCAAGAAGTCATGATCACATGCTATGGCCTTAGCGGAGCCTGGGAAACTTACTGGCAGGTGGGAGCCTCCCTCTGAGGCCTTAGGAATGAGGCAGTAGGGAAGTTCTTCAGCATTTGTGTTGCTCCTCATGACAGGGACAGGCCTTGTCCTGAGCAACCCTAAACTCAGGGTATTCAGGGGCTAGTTTAGAAGTTTGGGCACCATCAGCAGTGGAGTTTAAATGTGGCACCCTCTGGCTTGGACTTACTCCGTGACCACGGGGCATGTGCTTCACGTCACTTACGGCTCTTCCCTGAGCCAGTGACCTCCTTACTTGGTCCTCTCTTATAACAAAGGAAGGGTTGTGACACCATCAATTACTGATAGATACAGAGGGGGATATGTGCCCAGAGCCCAAGCCAGCAAGTCATGAGTGAATCCAACTTATAACAATGGCCTTCATGAGAGCAGCTGGCTCCTGGGGCAAGCCTTTTCTGATCTCCACCCCATAGACTCCATGTCCTCTTTTCTCTAGTCACCAGTAGTACTTTCGACTCCCTTTGTTCACAGAACTTAAGCCATCGACTCATCTGTGTCTGAGTTTTTATCTACCTCCTTCCTCCTGGAACCCCAGGAGAAAAGATTGCCTCTTGTCATATTCCGAGTACCTAGCACAGTCCTTGGCATGGTGGAGGTGCTTAGAGAAGTCTGTAGAAGGAAGCAGGCCAGCCAGCAAGTCATGCTGGGGAGCCACTGCTCTCATCCTGCTGCCTGATCCTGGCAGCCCGTGCTCTGCCAGGCCACCTGAGCCGAGATGGCCATGTGTACAAGCCAGAAGGGACAGAGAAGCACTGAAGGCACTTGAGCCTCATAAGCCTGGGTCACCATAACAATGGTGAAGTGGGGGGAGAAGGCAGCAGAGTGGGCAGGAGCCAGAGCAGATGGCGTTTGCCTTCGACTTTGACTGACAAAGCACAAGGGCTCTTTTGGTTATTTCTCAGCCGCGCCTCCAGGCCCCATTTCAGCCCTGGCCTAGTTTCAGTCTCATTACCGGGTGCTGCCAGAGGAAAATGCTTGCACTGTCCCTGGCTCCCAAGACCTGCTCCTTCAGGCCCATTGCTTGGCATTTTACCACTTCCCAGATTCGCCACTTATCAAAACCCCAGCTAATTAAAACTCACAACCAATTTTCGTTCTTTATTAAACAGTGGACTTCTATTTGCTAATAAATCTCATGCGCTCATTCAGACATGTCCATCAGCTCCTGGAAACGTGCTTCTCTCTTTATTGCTTTGTTATCTGAGCTTTTTCATCTCTTCCTTGGATTCTGCTGATGTTCAGGGTCTGTATTTGTAATTGAGTCGTTCCTGGAGGTTTAAACTGCTTGGGGTGGCATGTCTCGCTCTTTACGATTGTTTCTGCTGCATTAAATATTTTAATATTATCCCCAAAGAGGAGCATCTTGCCTTCCTTCTTTGCCATCACCAAACCTTAGTCTAGGCTGCATCTGTCACATCTAGTTCCTGCCGCCGTAACAAGGTGTGCTGTGGCCCTCCACCCCTCCTGGTGACTCTCAGTAGCAATGGTGCTCTCGCCTTTCTTCGAATAGCTGTTATCATCTTAGAGTTCTAGGGGTCTGGAGCTGAAGGACTTGAGACATCATCCCATCCAGTCCCTGAGCTTTACAGATAATGCAGTGAAGACCCAGAGCAGGACGGGCCTGCAGGAGCCATGCAGCTGTGAGTGACAACACTAGGAGGAGCTGATGTTGAGGCTCCTGATGCCCCTTCAAAGGCCTTTACCATGTGGAGGCCTTCCCAGAGTTAGAATGGATAGCCAGAGGCCTGAGATCTTATGAACATGGCCCAGTCAGGCTAGTGTAAGCTCTTTAAGGCTGACTGATGGTACCATTGATGCTATGGTGACTCCTGTGACCCACCCGTATACCTCTGGAGGGCCTTCCAGAATTAGAAAACCTGAAGTAGCTGGAAGATCATGAAAAATGGAAGGACAATCAACCCCTGAAGTGCCTAACTAACCTGAGACATTCTTCTATTGTTTCTTATTCCAGCCTCAATTGACAAGGCCATTGGACTTTGTAACTGACCTTGCAAACCTATGACCCCTTCCCAGCTTGCAAAAAACTGCCCTAAACTGTAACTTCTGTAACTTTCCACTGCCAACCCCAAACCTACAAAACCAGCTCCTATCCCACCGCCCTCTGCTGACTCTCTTTTCGGACTCAGCCCACTTGCACCCGGGTGAATAAACAGCCTTGTTGCTCACACAAAGCCTGTTTCGGGGGGTTCTTCATTCAGAACGTGTGTTTTAACAGCTATGAGGGTAGACACCCCTTAACCCATCCTGCAGCTGCTCCCTCCCACTTAACTCCACTGCCCGTGGACTCTCCCACCATCTTGGTGTCTCACGACCCAAGTGGACAGCCTGTTCCCTTTAAACTTGGAGATCTCCCTGAGTACCTCTTGTAGTTCATTTGTGGGAAATAGTAAATAAATAGAAATTTGTTAGAGGTCCCATCTTGATCCTTTGAAGATTTCATGTGGAAAATCATTCATCTCTTTCTGCTTTTGATTTATTGGCTTCACGCTACAAGAAAACATTTCCTCCTTCAGTTATGGATGATTAATAGGACCACATCCAGGCTTTGGGTTCTAACAGCATTGCGAAATTTCTCTGGAGAGCAAATAAAAGCAGAAAAGGCTCCATTAGTGTCTCATTTGCAACAGACTTTTTCTTTGCTCAGTTCTGGTGGAGTCTTACTTTGTGATGGCAATGAGAAAGGATTTGTTTGTGGTGCTGGCAACTCTTCCCCACAGCACAGTGTTCTGAAGACCAAAGAAAGTTATAAATAATATTTTGCAGGCAAGGAAAGAGGGTGATGGAGTTTTAGCTCTCCAGCTCTTCCTGAAGTCGCGCTCCAGGCCCAGGGCCCTGGTGGCTGTCTTCCTCTCCTCCTGGACCTCCTGCAGCCCATGGGACACACAGCCAGTAGACCCTAGTTCCAGGACCATCTCTCACCCAGGTCCAGGCACCTGGGGGAAGGGCAGATGGGCCTCTTGCCTCTGTGGGTTTCAACAGCCTGCCTTGAAGTGCAAATGGCAGGTGTTGGCTCCTCCGTGCCTTTCAGAGCATCCGCCTGGCTCTTTTATGAGATTACAGACGCTTTCATCTCAGCTTTGCCCCGGTTTTCCTTCTTCCCAGCAAGGCTCCAAAGACTGGCAACGAGGCGAGAACAAGGAGAGGAGGCTCATTCCTGGCTGTGTCCCTGCTGGGTAGGGCGACCCGGCCGGCACATCTTCCAGCCGTGTCCTTTTGAGCCATCGAGGCTGAGAAGGGAGCACAGAGGACCAGGTTAAGAGGGGCCCTTCCCCTTGGCGCCTGGAGGAAGTTGCATTGCATCCTGGGAACGCTCTGATCATCCCCTTTGCTTTGTGCCTTCCACTTCAATCCAGTGGAGAGGGGCTTCAGTGCCTTTCTTTTTTTTTCTTTTTTTCCACCTAGAGGTACTTTTTTGAGGCTCAAGGCTGAGAACATAACACATCTCTTGCACTTTGGCTTTATGTGCATATGTACACACACACCCTCAGTTCTTTGCTGTATTTGCTCGTAATCTTGCTTTTCAGATTTCCTTTCCTTTAAAAAGCTCAAGTAGTTTCCTTCCCATATTGTTCTCAATGAAAGAAAAGAGAGTGTCTCCTCTCTCCTAAATCCTAATTCCTTCTTCCATCCATCCTGTCGTTTAACCTTTTCTTCCGGAGCCAGGACTTTGTGTCTGCTCCTAACATCCACATCCCTTCCAGATCTGCCTCCTCACTCCCCACCGCTTCTGGCTTTGTCTCCCGCCACTGTCTCCTGACCTCCATCCACCCCAAATCTGCGCCCTTCGCTGACCCAGCCTTCCGTTTCATGCCTCTGTTCTTTCGCTCATGCATGTCTCCTGATTTTCAAGTCCCACATTCACAGCTGTGCCTGGCTCAACTCTTATCTCTGTGAAACCCTCCAGCACCTGTGTCTCTGGTCCCCCCACCAGGCAGCCAGTGATGTCCTCTCTGTCACCCAGAGCACTCATCCCATGCGATGTTATAATTATGACCTGTGTTTCTCAGGGCTCCCAGCCTTGGGCGCCAAGTTGGGTCACCGTGCAAAAGTCTTTGTCTTCACCCACTGTAGCGGGGCCTCCAAGCAGGTCACAGCCAGTCCCCTATTTCTGGGAGTCCTCAGGGAGCATTGCAGGTATTCTTCACTCTAAAAAGGCACCAAGAAACCATTTCCTGCCCCTGCTGGAGTTGGGGGTCCTGTCCCTGTCCCCATGAGACCACATGATCTGCCAGAGCCCCTGACCCACCACAATGTCCCCCATGCCCACCACACCCAAGCCCACAGTGGATTCTGCTGCCATGAGAGTCCCTCTCCCCCAACCCCTCGTCTCTTCCCACTTCATGTTACTTTCTACCACGGAGCCCTAGCAGTGCTGCCTTACGCAACGATTTTTATTAAGACAACTCTGTCCAATTATATTTGTCCCATACTCTTGAAATCAGACATGAATCCTTGCAACCTAGGCCAAAGGATGACCTGAAGAAGATCAGGCACAAGACTGCAGTCAGAACTGCATTTCTGTCTAATGCCTAACATGGTCTTCTTAAGTCAGGGTATGTGCCTTCCTAAGGATGAGTTACTTCCCCTCAAAGCCCCTTGGGCCTTGGAATTTTAAAAATCACTATCAAGCCTATGTTGCCAAAATTCCAAATGTGCCCTGACATGTCTGGATCCTAAAACAAGCAGAATATAGGCTACAGAGGCACACATACCACCACTGCACATTCCTCACCCAGAACAGACATCACCAGTCAATCACATCACAGGTTCTGCCTAGTAAGACCCTCAGGATTCTTCTAAACACACTGCAGACCTCATCTCTACTCTGAAGCCTTCCTGGATCTTCTTGATAGGAATGATCCCACTCTTTTCTTACCTTTCATAGCCCTAAAGACTCTGCTACTCTTGTCTGGGCTTATCTAGATTGTAGTAATAAGACTAGTGGCTAATCTTTGCTGAGCTCTCACTTTGACCCAGGCACCATTCTAAGTGCCTCTTACTAAACTCATTTAATCTTCACAGTCACGTGAATTAAGTACCAATCCCACGTGACAGATGAGAAACCTGAGACACAGGAATTAGACTGTCCCAAGTCCGAGACTGTGTCCCGACCACCTTTGTCATTTCAGTCATTCACCCATGTGTGCCAGGCACTGCAATAGGCCCTGAGGACGAAAGTTGAACCTAGCATGGTCCTGGGATACAGCCCTTAGAAAATCATTTATTTTGAGAGTTGCCCTTATGGGGAGCTTAATTCAAGAATGGGAGAGTTGAATTAGAGACTGAGAGAGAGGAAAGCTCATGCAGGAGTTTAAAATGAGTGGGAGAAGGCCAGGTGCAGTTGCTCACACCTGTCATCTCAGCACTTTGGGAGACTGAGGTGGGTGGATCACCTGAGGCCAGGAGTTTGAGACCAGCCTGGCCAACATGGTGAAACTCCATCTCTACTAAAAATACAAAAATTAGCTGGGCCTATTGGCAGGCACCTGTAATCTCAGCTACTTGAGAGGCTGAGGCAGAAAAATGACTTGAACCCAGGAGGTGGAGGTTGGAGTGAGCCAAGATTGCGTCATTACACTCCAGCCTGAGTGACAGAGTGAGACTCCATCCCTAAATAAACAAATGAAATGAACGGGAGAGAAGACAATAAAGCTGGAGTCTGACTAGCGTCTTTTACTCTTCCTGACACTCCTTTACTGCTTGTCAAACCTCACTCCTACCCACCAACACTCCCATACCCAGCTGATGGCATCGGAATTTGTTGAAGGAGCCAGTGCCACCTAGGGTTGGGGAGTATCAGAGGAGGGTCTTCACCATCACATCCCCTCAGCCTCTGTCACTGTTCTGACAGAGGCAACTTCTCCCAGCTTTGCTTGGGATGTCAAAGCCACTGCACGTGACTCTCTTGTACCCCTAGGGGCAGAGCCATCACTCTAAGCCTCACCAAGATTGACTGTAGGCTGATCCATATCCCCAAAGCCTCTGCCTCCCCAGTAAATTTAGCCAAGCTGTTTTGCTTCCCAGAAAACAAGAACTTTCATCCTGGCTTCCAAGTCCCAGTGAGTCCGCCTCCTTGCCACAGCCACCACCCTCAGTGCCTTACCCATCTCGCCTTTGCCTTGCCCCCATCCCACCCCTGTTATACTTCTTGCCTTGTCCTTGGAGGAGACCGTGGTTGATTCAGACTTCTTGCCCAAGACATATTTCAGGCTGCGCAGGCCAGGTGTCTGTGGCAACTACGCAACTCTGCTGTTGAAGCATGAAAGCA
Organism: Cacajao melanocephalus; assembly: GCA_963573385.1. Taxonomy (NCBI): domain Eukaryota; kingdom Metazoa; phylum Chordata; class Mammalia; order Primates; family Pitheciidae; genus Cacajao; species Cacajao melanocephalus. Next base: position 24,172 of record CAUYLG010016891.1, read on the forward strand.
TTCGTGGGTGTGGCTGTGTCTCAATAAAACTTTATTTACAAAAATAGGAGACAGGCCATAGTTTGCCAACCCCTGGCCCAAACTATTCTCCCACCGGAATATCCTTCCTCCACTCTCATTTTGTAACATCTGTTGCTTCCTGGCCTTTGAGGCTCAGCAGTGGTCTCACCTAGCCAGGCAAGCCTTCTTCCCCAACCCCACCATCACCGCAGCATGTGCTAATCTCTCCCTTCATCCAGCTCTTCTTTCACTTTCTTTTCGTTTTTTTATTTTGTTTTGTTTTGATTTTTGAGGCAGAGTCTTGCTCTGTCACCCAGAGTGCAGTGGTGCAATCTCGACTCACTGTAACCTCTGCCTCCTGGGTTCAAGCGATTCTTCTGCCTGAGTAGCTGGGATTACAGGTGCCATGCCCAGCTAATTTTTGTATCTTTAGTAGAGACAGAGTTTCACCATGTTGGTCAGGCTAGTCTCGAACTCCTGATCTCATGATCCACCGGCCTTGGCCTCCCAAAGTGATAGGATTACAGGCGTAAGCCACCGCGCCCGACCTTTCTTTCACTTTCATTTTGCATCTGCTACTCGTCTCTTCCTCCTTCAATGGTTAGCTCCTTGAGATGTGCATCTTACGTTTTTTTCATATGTACATTAGCTGTAGCCATGTGCTGGATTCATAATCAGTACACGGTAGATGACAGACAGTTTTGAAGATTTGTTTGATTGCAATGTCTGGGGAAGGCAGTGGTTCTCAGTCTATTTTTTCTGCTCCAACACATGGTGGGAAGCATGACTGTCATTCATTCCTCGTGTATTTCTTGTGTACTCACTACATACTAAGCGCTCCTTTTGTTTGCTGATTTTTAATAAATCATGTGCTAGCTTCAAGCTGTTACCAGCACAAATGTGTGATGTTGCCACACTTACAAACCAGTGGATTCAGATATAAAAGAAATTTTCAAAGATGAGAGGGTGGTGGTAATGACCAGTCAAGCTGTATCTTCAGATTTATAAAGTACTTCACATCTCTTGTCTCATTTAATCATGACAACCTCAGAGGTGAGTGGTAGCGTCCCGTTTGCAGATGAATATACAGGGTCCAAAAGTATGTGGCCTGCCCGAGGTCACACAGCTTCTGAGAAATGGAGCTTCACTGAAAAACTGTACCATCATGTTTGCTCTCTAAAACAAAATAAAACCACTTTTCTAATTCAAAAGAGAATAATCCAGGTTATTGCAGAAATCGTTGAAAATAGATCAAGCAGAAAATAAAAATCATGAGAAATTCCTACACCCATAGATAGCTGACATTAACAGCATCTGCATATTCTTACAGTTTGCATGTTTCTACAAAACTTCGAGTTGAGGCCTGGCTAGGTGGTTCACACCTATAATCCCAGCACTTTAGGAGGCCGAAGCAGGTGGATCACCTAAAGTCAGGAGTTCAAGACCAGCCTGGTCAACATGGCAAAAACCCGTCTCTACTAAAACTACAGAAATTAGCCGGGCATGGTGGCACATGCCTATAATCCCAGCTACTTGGGAAACTGAGGCAAGAGAATCACTTGAACCTGGGAGGTGGAGGTTGCAGTGAGTCGAGATTGTGTCATTGCACTCCAGCCTGGACAACAAGAGCAAAACTCCTTCTCAAAAACAAAACAAAAAAAAAAATTCAAATTGAATCCTGTTGTATATACTAGTGTATAGCTGCATTTTTTTTTTTTTTTTTTTTTTTTTGCTGCTGCTTTCCTTTTAATAACTTTGGTACCAACTGCCTTTTTAAATTAAGATATAATTTACAGCCAATAAAATTACGCTTTTAATGTACAGTTCTATGAGTTTTGACACACCCATGCAGTTGAATAACCACTACAACATGAAGATATAGAACTGTTCTATCACCCCAAAAACTCCCCTGTAACCCTCGTAGTCAATGCCCACCTTCACACCCTGGAAAGCAGTGGATTTGTCTATATGATTTGCCTTCTCCAGATGTCACATAAATGGACTTATGCAGTGTGGTGCAGCTTCATTTTTCACTTAGCATTATAGACGTGTGTCCACGTGAGGTTATATACTCTTCAGAAGCATTGCTTTCTAATGACTGCCTGCCTCGCTGTGAGCCACTTGCTCTCCAGTTCACAGCCCCAGACTCTCAGAGATTAGAAATGAGAGGCCGAGAGCTGCGTTGAGAAGCACAAGGGCAGGATTGATGTGATGAGCACAAGTCACCCGCAAGAGGAGGTGCTGGCTTTTCTGTCTTCAGGCCGAGGGGGCAATCTCCAAATGGGCAGGCTGGACAGTACCACGCCACAATGCACAGCACCAGCATTCACATCCTGCTTTGTTGCTTTTAGATCCCTTGCTCGTATGTGGCACCTTCTGGATTCTTGGTTTCAGATTGTTTCTTCAAGGAAGTGGAGATAAGAATGTTCTCTTATAGGGCTATTGTGAGGATGGAAGGAGATTTTTTTTTTTTTTTTTTGAGATGGAGTCTCACTCTGTCGCCCAGGCTGGAGTGCACTGGCCTGATCTCTGCTCACTGCAACCTCCGCCTCCCAGGTTCAAGCAATTCTCCTGCCTCAGCCTCCCGAGTAGCTGGGATTACAGGCACCCATCACCATGCCTGGCTAATTTTTTTTGTATCTTTAGTAGAGACAGGGTTTCACCATGTTGGCCAGGCTGTTCTTGAACTCCTGACTTCAGGTGATCTGCCCACCTCGGCCTCCCAAAGTGCTGGGATTACAGCCACCACACCCGGCCGGAAGGAGATGATTTGTGCCCAAGTTCTGACCACAGGGATGAGCAATCGGGCTGGTTTTTCTTCTTTCTTATCCCTACCACCACTGCTGCCTCTCCCCTGAGGGTTTGGATCTGCAGATCTTAAGTGCTCTCACCACAAAAAAGCAGAAAAGAAGCGTGGGCATGGTGATTCATGCCTGTAATCCCAACACCTGGGAGGCCAAGGTGGGAGGATCACTGGAGACCAGGATTTTGAGAGCAGCCTGAGCAACATAGGGAGACCCCATCAAGAAAGAGAGAGAGAGAGAAAAGGGGAGAGAGAGAGAGAGAGAGAGAGAGAGAGAGAGAGAGAAAGGGAGAGTGAGGGAGGGAGGAAACACGGGAGGAAGGGAGATGAAGGAAGGAAGAAGAAATGGCAACTATTTGAGGTGATAGATATATCAGCTCAATTGTGGTGACTGTTTCACAGTGTATACCTATATCAAAACAAGTTGTGCAGCTAAAATATATACATTTTTTACTTGTCAAGTATACCTCAGTAAAGCTTGGGGGGAAAAAAAGAGAGATAAGTTGATGTTAACCCAAAGTGTTAAAAACAGATGTCACCTGGTTGAAGCTGCTTCCCTATGTCACCAAAAGGATTAAAAGAGAATTGAAGAAAAAGAGCACTTCAGGGAGAACAGGTGATAGGCTGGAAACATACACAGAGGCCTGCAGAACCTGTGCCTGATGATGAAGAAGGAATCCCTCAGGGACAGGATGGGAGCACAGAGCTGGGTTGACACTTGTAGCTCTTTGAGCTAAAATGGCTCAGGCATCGTCTGCATTCGTTTTGGGTGCTGAAGTTTTAGAACTGTTTTCCCCACCCCCATCAACACCTTCTTCTTCCTCCTCCCGGGTCTGTCTTAGACTTCTCCCAGCAAAGCAGAGTCCGTATCCTAGTGTGTTGCTATGGAAAGAATGGCAACATCACTGTGAGTTCATGAAAAAAAAAAAAAAAAAAAAGGAAAGGAAAAAAAGAAAAAAATAGGACAAGCGGGATTTTTTTTTAAGTGTTATGAAACTGGAAGAAAAACTGTTCCACCACTAAATATATCCACTTACAAAATCAGCAGATGTTAGGGAAGGGCTCGAACAGAGTCAGTCCCTCTGTCCTGCAGAAAACTCTTAGCAGAGCATCTTCATAGCCATTGCTCCTGTGGGACTCTGAGAAGCTGTTAGGTCTCGGGGCCGGTGACTATAACCTTCCATGTTTGCCAAATGGATCATGTGGCAGCCATTACCTGGGGGACCTTTGAATAACTAGACTCTACTTTGTTTTAGAGCCTTCCTCCTGGTCCTTCTTCTCCATTTCCTATGTCAGATCACCGCAACTTTGACCTTTTTTGGGTTCCTTCAAAAAGTGCAGCTTTCGAGCCTGGGTTTGCTTCCCAGCTTTGCCTTGCACTGGATATGGTACTTGGGTGGATTACTCAGCATCTCTGAGCTTTCAGTTTCCACATGCATGAAACACTTATTGTCAAGGGGTTGTAAAGTTTAACAGTAGCACATGAACCACCTAGCAGAGTAGTCAGCTTAAAGCTGTTAGGAGTAGTGTGTCATAAAGATTCTCTTCCCTTCTAGTCATGTTTTCTATCTGCCTAGTGGACTGCTGGGGACTGCAAAGGGGACAGTTAAGCCTCTGTCATCCAGCTGACAGAGCCAACCAGGTGGCCCCATCAGGTGTGGACTCCACCGCAACCTGAGACCCTCCTCAGCATCCTTCATGCCTTCCCAACATTACTTGTCAGTGTCAAAGTCTACATAGAAAGCATCTTCTCACACTCCTGGTTGATATCTTGGGTCAGCCTCTGTTCTGGTGAACTGCTGTTGCATAGCAAACCACAGCAAAACCAGGAATTGCAGACAAAAGTTTACCATTATTATATCTCTCAGTTCTATGGGTGAGAAGTTTGGACAGACTAGCAGTTATGGCTTGTCTGTACTTCAGAAGGCCTGGGGGCCTCAAGTGAGATGGGCCTAGAGCAGTTGGAGACTGGCTGAGCATCTGTCTCCCTGTAAGGGTAGGTTGAGCTTCCTCACAGCATGGTGGCCTCAAAGTCGTCAAGCTTCTGACTCCTCCAAGGAGAAAGAAGCAGAAACTGCATGTCCTCTTAAAGGCTTTGGTCCAGAACTGTCATAAATTCACTTCTACCATATTATACTGTTTAATGCAGTCACAGGTCAGCACAGATTCAAGGGAGGTAGGGATGGGAACACGGACCCCATCTCTCAATGAAAAAAGTGTCACACAATTTGCAACCACTTTTAATCTGCCACAGTGTCTGCGACAAAGTCACCACACCCACCTGCCTGCTGGTCCTGGAAGGAAAATCTGAGAAGATGATGGTAGAACCTGAGAGCAGAACTAAGCGGCAGGACCAACATCACTCATCACAGGCAAAGGCAGAGCTCAGATAGCATACCTTTCAGAGTAGCTGGCTTTTTAAAGAGTTGTATGCAAACCAGAATTCTGGAATGGACCCTAATTATGAATGCTCCATGGGTATGCTCTCTGACAGATTCCTATCGATAACCATCACCCCTCAATTTCTCTATTGTAAATGCCAAGCCTTTATATATCAAATTTGCTAAAAATAAGGCATTTCCATTCCCGGTCATTGTGTTCTGTCTTGAAACATAGGTCTAGATTGTCAAACTTGGCAGAATCAGCCAGGCGGGCCTTCCCCAACAGGGTATCCAATCCATGATTACCTATAAAGATTCCTGCTTCACATGGTGTGTCAGTTTCCTAGGACTGCTGTAACAAAGCACCACAAACTGGGTAGCTTGGGAGAGATTCATTGTCTTCTAATTCTGGAGTCTAGAAGTCCAACACTGAGGTTGGCAGGGTGGTGCTCCCTCTGAAGGCTCTAGGGGAAAATCTGTTCTAGACCCATCTCCAGGCTGCTGGGCACTTCAGGCTTCCTTGGCTTGTAGACAGCCATCTTCTCCCTGTGGCTCTTCCCATCATCTTCCCTCTCTGCCTGCACCCAAATTTCCCCTTTTCATAAAGACGCTAGTCATATTATATTTGGGCTTATCTGTACTCCAGGAGGCCTGGGGGCCTCAAGTGAGATGGGCCTAGAGCAGCTGGAGACTGGCTGAGCATCTGTCTCTCTGCAAGGGTAGCTTGAGCTTCCTCACAGCATGGTGGCCTCAAAGTAGTCAAGGTTCTGACTCCTCCAAGGAGAAAGAAGCAGAAACTGCATGTCCTCTTAGAGGCTTTGGTCCAGAACTGTCACAGATTCACATAGGTCACTGGTCACAGTGACCTCATGTTAACTTGATTACCTCTGTAAAGGCCCTATTTCCAAATAGACTCAAAATCTAAGATACTAGGGGTTCGGACTTTGACATATCTTTTTAGGGGGACAAAGTTCAATCCATTAAAGGTTATAAGCAGAGATGGACTGGGGCCAGAGAGCCTGGCCTCGTGTCATCTCACTTCCAGTCTCTCCTGATCTCCACAGGTCATAACCCAGGCCTGGGTCAGAGCAAAGGGTCTTCTAGAATAGAAGAACCAGAGGGCAGTAGTCTTAGTGCCTAGAACAATGCTGGTGTATATTAGGCCCTCAGTACATGTTTTACTGAATGACTGATCAAATGAACCAGGTGGCCAGTCAGTGAACATCCAGTGAACAGACAGAGAGAACAGAAGGCCCACCATACCCCATATGCTGTGGCTTCTGATCCTAAGTAGCCAGGGATTTGAGGGTCTCTGAGTTGTGGTCTCAGTTGTTTTGGGGTCTCGCAGTTATTGCTGTAGTTACTTCTACTTCTGCTGCTAATAATATGGGAGAATTCACAGTTCTCCCCTCCTCCTCTGAAGTTGAGTCAGTGACATCTTGCTATTAAGAAAAATACAAGGGCAACTACATAACTTACTCTGCATTAAGTTCTTACAAGAACTCCTGGAGATAAGGAAAGGGGACCCCACTGAAAAGCTTACTACTTGGCTATACAAAAGCAATCCCAGCATCTGCCTGACTTCTCAGCATTTGAGATTTGTGTCTTCACCCCAAGATAACTTTGGAGTAAGTTAAACTGATTTGGATGGATGCTGGTACACAGTTGTGGCAAGAATTACTAGTTGATTGTTCCCCTTGAAATCAAATAATTGCCAAATGAGGTTCTTCGTAGGGTCTTGCGCAAATTGCACTAGACACCAAGAGATGTGCAGGATAGAGGAGGGCATGGTGATGTGTGATTGATGATCCGTAACTGCTGACAGAGCACCTGCCAAGCAGGCCCCAGTGCTTAGTGCTATGGAAGACACAGTGATGAAGAGCACCAGGTTCTTGCCCAAAATGAGCTCTTGACCACTGGGCGAGAGAAACACCCACACAGATAACTCTAATAGATGTCTGTGAAAAGTTCAAACTTGTTCTCTGCTAGTGGAGAGGGGAGTAAACAATCTGATTGAGGGAATCCAGGTGCACCGCTACAGGAGAAGGGATGTGAGCAAGGCTTTGAAGATAGGTTAGAGGTTGGCCTTTGATAGGAAGATTTTGGAGAGAGGGCTGGTTCAGGTAGAGAACAGCTCGAGCAAAGCCTAGAGGTGGAGGAGGGCAGCGCAGGTTCGGAAATAGCCAGCAAACGCTGGTTGAGTCAGAAGCCCAGGGTCTCTAAGCAAGGCTTTGAAGACGACTCAGAGGAACTCAGACAATATTTGGGGAGTGCTAAGGAGCCAGGGAAGGGTTAAGAGAAGGGAGTGGGGTGTTTCAGCAGATCACAGGGACAGAGTGGAAGGTTGATTGGGAGGCCATTGTGACCACAGGTGGAGAAGTGGGCATGGGACAGAGCAGGGGACACACACAGAAATGGACTTTCTGGTGACGGCTTAAGTGAGATGACAGCCCAGATTTATGAACCCACCTAACAGAGGAAGCGAATGGGAATAGCCCCTCATATCGGTGTCCTTCACAGAAGCCACGCAGATGCTCTCCAGCTCAGATCTCCTGGGAAGTGGCTGGCCTGAGACCAGTGCTTCTTAAGCTGGGCTGCACACTGGAACTGTCCAGGAGCTTTAAAATACATGTAAATGCCTGGGCCCTACCTACAGAGAAACTGTCTGAATTGATACAGGGTGAGGCCTGAGCATGGGGGTATTTAAAAGCTCCTCTGCTGATGCCAGTGTGGAACAGGGGTTGAGGGCCCTGTCTGGAGAAATGTCTTCCCGTGCAAAGGCAGGCTGTCTGGCTGCTCTCAGTGTGTCATTAGATATTAATTTGTGTGGTCCCTTAATTAAAGGCTATGTCCCACACTAGATGGTCAACTCTCTGAGAATAGGGATGATAATAGTTTCCTGTGACTGCTGTAACTGAGCCTCTAAAAGGCCATTTCGTCATTCTGTCAAGCCAGCGGCTTCAGGGTGACGGGGAACATGGGAAGACCAGTGAGTTCCATGGCCCACCGCTGCACTTAGTTGCGGTTGTTCACTCTCAGGTGGCAAGTGCAGATCTGAACCATCTGTCAGCCAGGCCCTAGTGTGTTTTCTTCCTCGTTCAGCTGGTTCTAGGGAACTCCTCATGCGGCATAGGCATCAGCGTGGCCACACTCGGAGGCTCTGGGGGAACATCTGTTTCCTTGCTTTTCCAGCATCTAGGGCTACATTCCCTGTATTCCCTGGCTCACAGCCCCTTCCTCCATCTTCAGAGCTAGTGCGTGGCATTTTCTCTCTGACTCTGCTTCCCTCTGCCACTGTCACGTGCCCTTCAGCTCTTCTGTCTGGAATCTCCCTCTGCCTCCCTCTTAAAAAGACACTGAGGATTGCATTTAGGGCCCACCCAGATCATTCAGGATGATCTCCCCATCTCAAAGTCCTTACCTTAATCATATCCACAGTATACAATAACAACTTTGGGGCATATAAGATAGCATTCACAGGTTCCAGGCGTTAGGACCTGGGTATCTTTTAGAGGACCATGATGCAGCCTACCACAGGGATTATGTGTTTTCATTGTAGCCTCGCAAACTAGTACAGCACCTGGGACTGGGTGAGCCAGTGACATAGCGATGAATAGATAAATAGTGTTGTGTTAGTCTATTCTCATGCTGCTAATAAAGACATATCCCAGGCCAGGCGCTGTGACTCATGCCTGTAATCCCAGGACTGTGGGAGGCCCACGCAGGTGGATCACTTGAGGTCAGGCATTCGAGACCAGCCTGATCAACATGGTAAAAGCCCATCTCCACTAAAAATACAAAAATTAGCTGGGCCTGGTGGCCTATCTCTATAATCCAAGCTACTTGGGAGGCTGAGGCAGGAGAATCGCTTGAACTCAGGAGGCAGAGGTTGCAGTAAGCCGAGATCGTGCCACTGCACTCCAGCCTGGGCATCAGAGTGAGACGCCATCTTAAAAAAAAAATACCCGAAACTGGGTAATTTATAAAGAAAAGAGGTTTACTTGACTCACAGTTCCACATGGCTGGGGAGGCCTCACAATCATAGTCAAAGAGCAAGAGACATCTTACATGGCAGCAGGCAAGAGAGCTTGTGCAGGGGAATTCCCCTTTATAAAACCATCAGGTCTCACAAGACTCATTCACCAACACAGGAACAGAACGGGGAAGACCTGCCCCTGTGATTCAATTACCTCCCACTGGGTCCCTTCCACGACACATGGGAATTATGGGAGCTACAATTCAAGATGAGATTTGGGTGGGGACACAGCCAAACCATATTGGCAGATCAAGATCCCATTAGAAATCAGACTCAGGAATCCAGAAAGAGCACTGGAGGCAAGCTAGGGAGCACCAGGCACAGGGGGATTTAACTTGGTGGCTTCTGAAATACACATCAATTCGTGCCACTCTCCATTGCCCTCAGGATAAACACTACTGAGCTTCTGCTTCCCCTCTTCTCCTCTCACTGCTTTCGTAAAGCCCATACTGCCCCTAAAATTGGCCCTAGCACACTTGCACTATCAGTACTTCTGTAATTTTCTTTTTCTCCACTAGACTTAAACTCCAAGAGGACAGCTCTAAGCCAGGCTCTATCTCCTCCATCTCACTTATCTCCCCTGCTCCCACCAGGACAGAAGTTGGCGCTTAGTAGGTACTCAAATATCTGTTAAATGAATAGAGGAACTACTAATGGGTTGATAAGAACCCGACAACCTTGCTTTTGAGAACATTGGCTTATCAGGGGAAACTGGATTGTTTTGTTCGCTCCTGTGTCCCCAGTGCCTAGACCAGGGGTCTGGCTGGCAAATCATCAAAAAATATTTGGCAGGGAGAAGTAGGGGACATTCAAAGAGCCTGTGGGTTGTGGGGGGCAGAATGAACAGGGAGCAGAGTGTGTGAGGTTTGGGAAGAGCCTTGGAATTGCATCTTGGGAGAAGAGTTGGGATGAAATTCAATGAGAATGGGGAGCCAGCATGGATTATTACTGAAAGAAGAGATGGGTAAGATCAGAGATTTAGGGGAGATTTGCCTGGCAGCAGGCACAGGGCAAATTGGGGTGGAAGAACTTGAGAAGGAAGGAAAGTCCTTTGATTCCCATAATCTAGGCAAGGTGTGAGGACGGTGCGGACCAATGTGGAGACATCTGGAATGTTACAAACAAATGATGACAGAGCTTGGATTCAGATTGTAGGAGAGAACCCAGGAGCTAAGGCTTCACAGCCTGGGCCCAGCAGAGGGTATCCAAGATGACTCTGTGTTTACCAACCTGAGTGACAGAGCATGGTGCCCCACACGTGTGGGAAAGGAAACAAGGAAGCCAGGTGATCATTTTGACTTGTGACAAGTTGGGTTTTCCATAAAGATAGGACATCCTATTATTTTTATTGTGGTTGTTACAATTACTATTTTCATTATCTTATTGGTTAACATTATTGAATATTTCCTATACACCGGCTGTGTTGTGCACTTTTCTTCAATCAATATTATTTGTTTCCGCAACAATCTTGTGTTAGTTTCTATTATCTCCACGATACAGATGAGAAAACTGAGATTTCCATTTGTTTTTGAAATGTGCTTTCCCTCAAACACGCTAGTTGTTATAACTTTTTCTAACACCACCCATGTGGCACCAGGAGCACTAACTTTTTCATTTCTTCCCCTATATGCCTGCTTTTATCAGCCAGAGCTCCTCGACCAGATTTGCTCATTCCATCAGCCAAGAAGCAACCCCACTTCTCATTTGTGTGTAGGGTTTTGCTTCTTCATATCCATATATGTCTTTATATTTTGGCCAAGCTTCCTTACCCAGGGCCATTGCATCTTGGAACATTAGGACTGACAGTTGGATCCCAGCACTTTGGGAGGCCGAGGTGGGCGGATCATTTGAGGTCAGGAGTTTGAGACCTGCCAACATGGTGAAACCCTATCTCTACTAAACATTCAAAAATTAGCCAGGCATGGTGGTGCACGCTTATAAGCCCAGCTACTTGGGAGGCTGAGGCATGAGAATAGCTTGACCCCAGGAGGCGGAGATTGCAGTGAGCTAAGATTGTCCAACTGTGCTCCAGCCTGGGTGACACAGTGAGACCATGTCTTTAAAAAAAAAAAAAAACAGTTGGGAATTCCTCTGGAAAAGGATAAAGCAAATCAGAAAGACACGCCTTCCCTGTCTTAAAAAATCCACTGAGTATTATTTTGTTTCTTGTCCTTACATATCCCCATAGCTCACACCCTATCTCAAAATCTATAGAGTACAGAGGTTACTAGTGTAAATCCAACTCTATGGTTCTGTGGGATGACTGCCACATGGCTTTTGAAATTGACTAACATGTTCTTACACCTAATGGGGGATCAAAGGGGCCAAAGAAGGACCTAGTTTTGGTCCCCACCTGAATTCAGCAGGCCGGCTCCATGCTATAGCTCCTGTTTGTACAAGAAGGTAACAGTCTTTTCATTACTTGCTTCTAAAACCTGGAAGGTTACAGCAGAGTGGGTATAATGAAGGCTCTGAGATAGATTGCTGAAGAAATCTCTCTTCAGCCTCAGCGGCCTCCTGGGAAAATAGAGGTCCTAGCATTTCCTGCTCTGCCTCCTCAGGGCTAAGAGGCTCCTGCAAGAAGATGCATGTAAAAATGTTCTGTGGGCCGTACTGCACACTCGGGACCTGAGGGATAGTTATTACCATCAGCAGCATCACTGTGGTCATTATTGCTGCAGAGGCGATGTAGAGGACTGCTGGCAAAAAGGAACGAGCAGCCTGGTGACTTTCTACAAAACAGCAGCCGTTTACAGAATTGCTTAGAAATGTGAGCGGGATTGTGAAAGATTGGACAGCCCCTCCAAGTTCTTTCTCAAGTGTAAATAAAAAATCATGCCTTTTTAGAACCCTTCCACACTGGACAGACTTGGTAAGAATTTTGCCTCCACGGTGAAGGTAATCCTACAAAAGACCTTCTCTTCCCACTTTTTGGTGCATCCCACAGGTGTCCTGAGAGATCTTTTTTTTTTTTTTTTAATTTTGAGACAAAGTCTTGCTCTGTCGCCCAGACTGGAGTGCAGGGTTCAAGCGATTCTCCTGCCTCAGCCTCCCAAATAGCTGGGATTACAAGCGTCCTCCACCATGCCCAACTCATTTTTGTTGTTTGTTGTTGTTGTTGTCACTGTTGTTTTCAGTAGAGACAGGGTTTCACCATGTTAGCCAGGCTGGCCTCGAACTCCTGACCTCAGGTGATCCGCCTGGCTTAGCCTCCCAAAGTGCTGGGAATACAGGCGTGGGCCACTGTGCCTGGTCTGAGAGACCTTCTAAGAGATAGAGGACAGGGGTGCTGGGAATATTGTCAGGCCCATGGGAAGTAAGGGGACTGGCTTGCGCACTGGCACCCACTAGTTTTTGGTCTGTCCACCAAGACATCACACCAGCAAGGTCAACCAGAACCATCCCTTTTTCAGCCCAAAGCTGGTCCTGGTGTTATCAGGGGAAGCCTCCTGGCCTGCCAGGTCCAGATAGGGTATGTCTTCCAACAGGCTGTCAGGGGTCCCCTGCCAGTCGCCCCCCAGCCTGCGTACCTTTTCATGGGCCATAATACCTCTCTGATCCTTGTCAAATGAGTGGGGCTGAACAACACCAGGTCCAGACTTGCAGCCATAATTCCCCTGGCCTTCACCCTGCCCAAAACAGAAAGAAGCTGTTCTGTTGTGTTAGGACACAGTCGTGCTTGGGCTCCATGCCTGCAGCTGCCTGCAGCCTCTCAGCAGCCATGGGGATTATGCAGAGTTTGCACGCTGCTGCCTGCATGGGAAGGGCCAGAGTTTGTGCAGTGGGCCTCGTGTTTCTCCTGGTTAGCCTTGGGCCCACAGAGGAACCTGCCACAAGACATTCATCTCTGATTAGACTAAAGACAGGAAGGAAAGAAGAAAGAGAGAAAGAGGGGAGAGAGTAGGTAGATACTGTTGCACTCCTCATGCCATCTGATCCTCACTACAGTCCTAGGAAATAAAAAGAAAAAATCTTTATTAGTTCCGCTTAAAGATAGATTTAGCTCCAACAGTTTCGAAGTAAGATCCTTCACCTCTCAAAGCAGGGGTTCTACAGAGGGGTATGTAGCCGAGGGTGTAAGTCACATATGTATCCAGTCATTATGCACTTTGGCACAGGAGTCTTCAGGAGATTCTCACCCCAGCAGCCCATCAGTATCACCCAGGGGACTTCAAAACCTACTGATCCTTGGCCCTACCTTAAGATTCTGATGTAATTGGTCTGGGGCACAGCCTGAGCACCCAGAATATTTAATTTAAGCAGATGTGATTTCTGATCTTAAAATATCTTTCTGGAGAATTAATGAATGGGAGAAGGAAATGAGCAGGGGCCCAGGAGAAACCAGGCAGGAGGCCTGGATGAGAGATGAGGGTGCCTTGGATCGGAGTGGTCATAGTAGGAAATGAGAGCGGTAGATGGACTCTAGACCTGATTTGGAGGTGACGTGGACAGTACGAGCCGGTATGTGTCTCTCTAAAGACGATCATTTTCAAATGTGGAGCAGAGGCAGTCATCATCCTAACTGTGGCAATTTTGTGAAAACTGAAAACAATAGCAGATCTTGGCCTTGTGAATCTTACGGGATGGGGCTGGGAGTTCTAGCTCACTGCCCATTCCCAAGAAACAGCAGCTCAGCTTCTCCAGGGCCGCTGGAGGAGCTTCCTAAGAGGTGGAGTGAGAGGAATGGCACAGGTGCAAACCGAGCTCAGCTTGCCCCCTGTATTAGTTTCCAGTGGCTGCTGTTACAAATTACCATAAACTTAGTGGCTTAAAGCACCACAAGTTTATTCTCTTAAATTTCTGGAGGTTAGAAGTCAAAAATGAGGCCGGGCACAGTGGCTCACACCTGTAATCCCAGCAGTTTGGGAGGCTGAGGCAGGTGGATCACTTGAGGTCAGGAGTTCAGCACCAACCTGGCCAACATGGTGAAACTCTGTCTCTACTAAAAATATAAAAAAACTAACAAGGCATTGTGGCGTGTACTGGTAATCTCAGCTACTCAGGAGGCTGAGGCAGGGAAATTGCTTGAACCCAGGAGGCAAAAATTGCGGTGAACTGAGATCATGCCACTGCACTGCAGCCTGGACAACAGAGCTAGACTCCATCTGAAAAAAAATAAAGTCAAAAATCAGATGCACTAAGCTAAAGTCAAGGTGTTGGCAGGCCAGCTCCTTCTGGAGACTTTGGGGAGAATCTATTTCCTTGCCTTCTCCAGCCTCTGGTGTCCACCTGTGTTCCTTCTCCATCTTCAAAGCGCTTCACACCAAGGTTGGTTTCCATCATTGCATCGCCTTCTCCTCTGTAGTCAAAACTCCTGCCTCCAGAATCTCTTGAACCCAGGAGGTGGAGGTTGCGGTGAGCCGAGATCACACCATTGCACTCCAGCCTGGGTGATGAGTGAAATTCCATCTCAAAAAAAAAACCTCCTGCCTCCTTCCCATAAGGGCACTTGTGGTTACATTTAGGGCCCACGTGGGGAATCCAGGATGATCTCTCCATCTCAAGATCCTTAATCACACCGTCAAAGCCCTTTTTCACATCATCCAAATCCCTTTTGCCATACAAGGTAAGATTCCCAGATTCCAGGAATTAGGACCTGGGTATCTCTGAGGACAGTTTTCCAGCCTACCCCACCATGGGTCCTGTGCAGAGAGATGCAGAAACACCGCCTCTCGATGTGGTTTGAATCTCAGTGGGTTTTGTCTGGGATTTAACTGGCTTCAGTGAATAGCTTTGTGGAGGACATTCTATCAGAGCATAAGAGTAAACCTTAACCCTTTATCCAAGGCTTTGAAATAAAGGGAAGTCTCTTCGAGGTAGAGATGAAAGGGGTTCAAGGGAAAGCTGCAAAGAGTGGCCTGGAGGCGGGGATGGAGGGTAGAATGGAGAAAGAGATCTGACAGACAGAATCTAAGAACTGCTGAAAAACCCTGTCTCACCCTGATCCATGCCTGGGGAGCAGAGAAATTTCATTCCTCTCCCAGCTCCAGGAAGATGGAGTGTGCACGAATCACCCACGAGGAAGGAAATGAAAAGGTTACACCAGGAATTGTCGATATTATAAATCCCTCTAGTCTCTCAGCCTCGCTAAATGTTTTGATAGCAGAATTTGATGGATTGTAAATCAGAGCAGGCTTATCTTACACATTTGATAGTGCCTTATTTATTTATGTATGTGACACATAAAACCAGAATTGATTCTTTTTTCTTTCTGTCTTAGCAAGATTTTTTTTTCTGCTTTCAGAAACACATCACTCTTCTCTTTTCCGTGTTTGTGGGCGTGTAGGTGTGTGTGCTTGTATATGGTGGCAGCTGTTATGATTCTTTCTATACAGAGAAAGAATACATTGCCTGGGAGAAGATTATAGCATCAGGAATTAACTGCAAAAATAATAAAGCCACTTTGCTTCAAAATATGTCTTAATCTTATTGCTTTAAAAAAAACAGAATATTGCTGAGAGAAAGAGGGAGAGTAAAGGTGTTACAATGTGATCGATTTGTGATTTGAAACCTAGGTAGATAACACATGCAAAGACAATTTCCTCAGTTTCCTGGCTCAGGAGGTAGAGTCATGAGCTACCTCGATCTCCTCAAATGGATCAAATCAGCCTCACCTTTCTCATACTCTTTCTCACACACTAATTTCAGCTTTATAGTACATTTAGGTTTGGGCACAGTGGCCCATGCCTGTAATCCCAGCACTTTGGGAAGTCAAGGCAGGAGGATCACCTGAGCTCATGAGTTCAAGACCAGCCTGGGCAACATGGTGAGACTTTATCTCCATTAATAAATAAATAAAACATCTATTGGGGATGGCCTTGAGTCAGCATAAACATTGCTACCATTTATTGCACGTTTGCAGGTACCTGGAATTATGATGGAGTCTTACAAGCATTATACCATTTAATCCTCACAATCCTATGAGGTGGTCATTAGCTCCAGATAAAATTTATTTATTGCAAATAAATAAACCAAATCTAGGAGAAGTCACGTATCTTGCTAACCTCCTACAACTAGAAGTGTCAGAGAGAGCTGTAATTCAAACCATTCTGTTCTGATTCTAAAGCTAATGGACTTACCCACTCTACTTAACTGGCTTCTTAAGGATCAGTTCAGTCCAAAACACCCTGACCTTGACATTGACATTGAGGACAGACAGCCACCTCTGGAAGACACTTCGCTTACCTGCTCAAACACACAGGCCACAAACACCTTGTAACAGTGGTGAAGTTTCTCTCACCATATTTACATTTTATTCCTTCACAAACCTGTGGTTGACCTTGACTAATGAATAGGATAGGTCACCTCTAAGAGTGTTCCCACGCTAGTGCCCTACGGACCTTCTTGATTCTGGCTTTTCTCCATCAGCTTCTCCCATCAAAGATGGAGCACGGCGTTTGGGTGCAAAGTTCTTTTTATTTATTTATTTTTATTTTTAATTATTTTTTATTTTTATTTTTTGAATCGAAGGTTCACTCTTGTTGCCCAGGCTGGAGTGCAATAGCACAGTCTTGGCTAATTGCAACCTCCACCTCCCAAGTTCAAGCAATTCTCCTGCCTCAGCCTCTGCCTCTGGAGTAGCTGGGATTACAGGCATGTACCACCATGCCCAGCTAATTTTCTATTATTAGTAGAGACAGGGTTTCACCACATTGGCCAGGCTGGTCTCAAACTCCTGGCCTCAGGTAATCCACCCACCTTTGCCTCCCCAAATCCTGGGATTACAGGCATGAGCCACCACACCCAACCTCAAAGTTCTTTTTATAAGCTATCAAGACAGTGCATCATTTTGATTCCTTCTGATATTTGATCTGGACTCACAGATGACTTTTTTCCCTCTCTCTCTGTCTTTTCCCCCGATCTGTTTGAAGTTCTTATCTCTTATTTATCTATTCCTGAATTGTCTTAAGTAGGAGACAGAAAAACTTATTTCCATTGTAAAACCATTGAGGAGCTTTGTTTTCATGTTGAAAAGGGAAAAGTACATTTCAGTGGAGCTTTTTAAGACCTTTCATAAAAGTACCTTCGGGGAGAATATGAATTTTAAATAATAACTGAATAATTTGAAAATTATTTTGCAGTGAACATAAAATTGTCACAGATCATCAGTGAGCCACCTCCTCTGTTTTCACTGACCACTCATTAGTGTGTCAAGGCTGTTTGTACATGTAGATCTCAGATACCCTCTCCTCAAAGAGGCTTTCCCTGATTATATCATTGAGAGTCACTTTTTTGTCACCATCACGTCATTTTTAAAACCTCTCTGCATAGAACTTACCACTGTAAATTCTTTGTTTTCTGGTTTCTGTCTCCCCTCCTAGACTGTGGGCTCCTTGAGAGCAGGAATCTTGTGCCTTATTCCCTGAGTATGTAAAGTAGCATCTGGCACATAGCAGACACTCAAGAATGAATGGATAAATGGATGAGTGAATGCCTGAGCTGTGTTTATATTTCTATTTTAAGAAAAGTAGATCTTCTGCTGTAGATCCCTTTTAAAACACCAGGAATGTTTGAGAAAGGGAACAGGGTGGTAAGATGCAGAGTGCTGGCGACAAGTGCTTCTCACAGCTCACTCCCTGTACGTGCAGGGAGGTGTTGAAGACAGGGATGATGGATCAGATTCGTGTTTAGAAACATGACGTTCAGTCGTGGCATCAGGCGTGAGGTATGGGGCAGCAAGCAATCTGTTGCTAAAAATAAAGCCTCGAAGTCTGTGAGTGGCCTACTTTTCTTGATTGGCAAGGACTCAAGGTTATTCCTATTAAAATGTCATCCCACTCATCCTGAGATTCTTTCTTAAGGGAGAGGGAATGGTGTGGAGTTAGAGCCAACACAACAAGGACGACAGGTAACCCTGACAGAATGTTACAAATAGGCATGCCAGCCACCACGCTGTCATGGCAGGAAAAGGCTAAAGATTGCTGTTTAGAAAGGAATGGTGTCAGTGAGGAGGCTGGCCTGAAACTGTGTCTGTCAGGATGTTTTCAGTTACAAGTGACAGAAAACCCCATCAAACTGGTTTAAACAAATTAACATCATGGAAAAGTCCATGAGTCTGTTGGACTGGGACACAGTGGGATTCGGTGGGACATCATCGGGATGGGTTCTCTGCATCTCTCAACTCAGCCTTCAGCTCAGCACTCAGGCAGGTTCTCCACTGTAGTGGCAAGATAGCCACTGGTGCTTCTTGGCCTATATTCAATGCCCTCAGCAACTCCCCCAGAAAGGAGCACATTCATTCTCCCAAGGCTCCAATAAAAGCCCCAGAATGGAATCCCAGTGGTTCTGACTGTTCACTTGGGTCAGGCTTTTCCTTAATCATTCACTGTTCCTGGAGGCGACAATGTTCTCTCTGGGCAGGACCAAGTCATATGTGCAGCGCTGGGGGTTCCACCTTGGCCAGGCATGGGTAGGGGTCTTTTGCTAGAAAAACTGATGGCCATTGCCAGAGGAGGAAGGAAAGGGCACTAGACAAGCAATGCCTGCATCCAACCGGGGAGGCCCAGGGGTCAGGCCAAGTGCAGCACTTACCGCAGCTGTGGAGGAAACTGCCAAGGAGGACTCCACCTGCGGCAGAGGAATGAAGAAGTAGGAGACTTCACAGACTTCATGAAAGCAGAGGCAGGAAGGTCTGGGGCATAGCGAACTACAGGATGGGGAGGAAGTGGAAGAGCCGGTGGAATCCCGGTTTCCAGCCTGAATGACTGAGTAGATGCTGTTGCATTTGTTTGGAATAAGGAACATTACAGAAAGATCAGGTTTGGGAAGCAGGTGATGAACTTGATTCTAGATCTGTTAAATCTCAGGTCCATGTGAGAACCTTCACTCCTTCCCTCAGTGGTGATTATAGATGCACACAGCATGCACTTGGAAAGACTCTAAAAGCCGTCCAGCTCAGCTGCTGCCAAGTTTCCCCTTCTCCTGGTGGGGATGAGTGAGTAAACCTTGTTCTCCAAGTGGAATTGGATCATCTATCATCTATTTTTTTGGGGGGAATGGGGGGTCAGTCTCATTCTGTCACCCAGGCTGGAGTGCTGTGGAGCTATGTTGGTTCACTGCAACGTCTGCCTCCCAGCCTCAAGCGATTCTGATGCCTCAGCCTCCTGAGTAGCTGGGCTTACAGGTGCCCACCATCATGCCCGGCTAATTTTTGTATTTTTAGTAGAGACAGGATTTTACCATGTTGGCCAGGCCTCCTCCTGGACTCAAGCAATCGGCCCGCCTAGGCCTCCTAAAGTGCTGGGATTACAGGCATGAGCCACCACGCCAGGCGGATCATCTATTTTTTATTCATGCATTATGTTTCTTGGTTTTCATGAATCATTCTGACTTTGCTTCAAAAAAAAAATCAGCTTTCAGTGGAGAGTGACCACTCCAGCCTTTGTCCAGTTATAAATCTATCTAGTCCCTCCAGTCTTCTTGCCAGCCCCCTGCAGCTGGGAAGGAAAGTCTGGGGCTCTGGAGAGAGGGGCTGGGGCTAGGAAGGTAGCTTGCTAGATATCTGCAAGGATGAGCTCACAGCTTAGGGATGGATGAGTTCACCAAGAAGGATGGAGAGGAGAGGGATGAGAAGAGCCAAGGGCATGGCAATGTACCTACTGACAGCAGGAAACAGAAGAGGAAGCTGAGGGGCCAGGCACAGTGACTCATACCTGTAATCCCAGCACTTTGGGAGGCCGAGGCAGGTGGATTGCCTGAGTTCAGGAATTTAATACCAGCCTGGGCAACATGGTGAAACCCCGTCTCTACTAAATACAAAAAAGTAGCCAGGTACAGGGGTGTGCACCTGTAGTCCCAGCCATTCAGGAGGCTCAGGCATGAGAATTGCTTGAGCCCAGGAGGCTGAGGTTGCAGGGAGCTGAAATTGCACCACTGCACTCCAACCTGGTCAACAGAGCAAGACTCTGTCTCAAAAAAAATTAAGAAGAAGAGGAAGCAGAGAAGGAGATTGAGATCAAGAAGAAACAGCCAGTAGAGGTGTTTTGAGGATGGCCATTTGCCCTGCAAAGTCAGTCATGTGGGATATATTTGTCAGCTTAAGAGAAAATTGTCAACAGAGGTGGGAGGGCAGAATCCACAGAAGTGAGGGGCAAAGCATGCAGTAAGAGAAGCGGTGAGCAGATGTAATCATAAACTTCCTTTGAGAACTTTGATGGTAAAATCATTTTAACAACAGGTACCCTCTAGCTCATCAAGGATCAGGCACAGAACCAAATATACTCTAATTAGCTCACTGGATACTCTCAGCCACCCTTTGATGTGGCTACCATTTTCATCTCCATCTTACAAAAGGAAAGGCTGAGGCTTCAAAGGATTAGTGGAACTTGTCCAGGGTCTCTCACCCATGGCATGGAACCAGACCTCGAAGGCACATCTCCCACTCAGGAGCCAGACCTCTTCACCTCTGCCATAGGATGAAGGAGCTGATACAATGATGTGTAGATGGTGGTGGAATCAAGCTGTCGTGAGAGATTTAGCCTTGCTTTTCATGTTTGCTTTACTTTGTTTGCCTTTTTATGGAAACGGCAACCTGAGGTGTTTGTAACCCAAAGGGAAGGGGACCCAGTGGAGGGAGATGGGAGTTGACAGAGCCCATGATGCTGGGCTGGAGGCCCGGTGGAGCGATTAGCCCTTTAACAGGGAAACCAACTACCTCCTTCTAACTGGCTGGAAAGCACAGAGATGCTCGAAGATGGAAGAGGTGAGTTGGATCTCAGCAAGATCCAAGGCAAAATCTACTAAAACAGAGGGGCCAAGTTGGGAAATTCATATTGGAATAGTTACACAGGAAATTCAAGTGGTAGGAACAAAAGATGAGTAAGAAACATCTCAGAGCAGCGTGACCAGGTGAGAGAGCTAGCGGAAGTGCACAGGATACAGTGGCTGGCCGCTGAGAGGTGCTGTGGGGAAAACCAGGTCTGGTGGGGAGGAAGGGTGGGGCAGTCCCTCTGAACATCAGTTTCCCAGTCCCCGTACCACTCACACTAGCTTACTCATCAACGTCACCCTTTGATTACATCCAGAACACACTCATTCAGGCCAGTCTGCAGGTGGAGATTCACCCCATTTTACAGCTGCAGGAACTGAGGTTGGCCATGATGAATTAACACACGGCATTTGGTGTTTTCTGGCTTGCATGTGGATTTGGGGGCTATGGGGTGGCACCAAAGCTGTGGCCAGAGAAAAGTGGACTCCTAGCAAGGGATGAAGCCAGGATTCAAACTAGGGTGCTGGCTTCGGCCTGTGCCCCATTTCCCCTGACCTGGTGGGCACTATTGGTGGGCACTGATGGAGAACAAGGCCCCTCGAGGCCAAGTCTTTACCTACTGAAGGGTCAGAAGGGTCTGAGCTTTGGAATTCATTGTTTTGGAGTAAATGAGTAAATTCTGGGCTCCAGGTTCATATGGGTCCAGACCCGGTCTGCCTTCTCAGGCATAAGCAGCTTCCTCTGCCCCCGGGTACTGACTACCCTGTCTGAAGCCACCACCCTGTCCCACCACTGGCAGGACACCCAGCCTCCTCTCAGAGCCCTGTGTCACCCAAATGCATGGCGATGCTCACACAGCAGGCGGCATGAAGCAGCCGTAGACCTCATTTCAAATTTCCATTGGCCATTCATGAAGCTTTTTTGGTTAGAAAGCATCATACCAGCTCTCTTCCTAACTAGAGCTTCTCAGAGAAGCAAGTTGAAAAAGACATCGCAATTCAATTAAAATCTTCCTCCTTTGAACGCTCCCAAAGGGGAAGGCCACTTGGAATTTGCAAGAAATCTAACTGATAGACACAGTATCAGGAAGTAGAATTGTTAACAATGAACAGCTGTGTGTCATAGAGATCTAGCAGCAGGTGTGAAGCCAGGATTATGTGGGTTCTACCCTCTTCAGCAAGCCATGAACCTCTCCGAGCCTCAGTTTCCTCATCTGTAAAATGGAGATCACAGCTGTCAGTTGGTGTTCTGGGGATAATAGAGATTATGCATGTAGGCCAGGTGTGGTGGCTCCCACCTGTAATCCCAGCTCCTTAGGAAGCTGAGGCAGGAGGATCACTTGAGTCCAGGAGTTCAAAACCAAGCTGGGTAACATAGTGAGACCCTCCTCTCTACAAAAAAAAAAAATGGTTTTAATTAGCTGGGCATGGTGGCATGTGCCTGTCGTCCCAGCTACTCAGGAGGCTGAGGTGGGAGGATCACTTGAACCCAGGAGTTTGAGGTTGCAGTGAGCCATGATCATGCCAGTCCACTCCAACCTGGGTGACAGTATGACACCCTATCTCTAAATAGAATAAAATTTTAAAAGATTAGGCATGTAAACAACATTTTACGACTATCAAGTTTCCTTCATCAACAAACCCCTTCTTTTCTTTTTAAAAATGTGTCAGTGTGAGCAACTAAGCAATACAAAAAGTTGAAACACAAACACAGATAACAGGAAATTGCTTCTCACATCTCACCTCTCACAAATCACCAACTCCGTTTTTGTGGAACTTATTTAGAAAGACGTTTTATGCCATGTTATCAAGCGAGCAGCATTCTGTTTTCTTTTCCAGGATTGTAATTTTGTACAATTCTTCCCCCGTTTCTACCTCGTCCTCCAAATTGTCTGTCATTCCCTTTGGGAGTATTAATATGGTGTTCTACTCCCTGGCACGGCAGGGAGTTTTGGCTGTTTGTAGTTTTAGTTGCAGAAAAAAAGAAATGCAGCTGTGAACATCTCTGTGTCTTCATAGGACAGTGTTTCAGCACAACCAGTTCCGAATTAGAAGAAGCCAAGTGATGTCTTAATTCCAAAGGTAGCAAACAAGGCCGCACAGCAGTTGGGTGACTTCTGATTAAAAATACAGATTCCCGGGCTCTGCACCTGGAGGCTTGAGTATAGTAACTCTGGGCTGAGATTTGGGAACTGGTGTTTTTATAGCGCATTCCAGTTGATGTGTGATGGTTTTGGAGCCACGATATGGGCCCAACCCCAAAATTCGAATTTGGATTTAAGGTAGAATGGGGAAAAAAATCAGAAAACCCAGGAATTAACTCTTGGTCACCAGTGACCTTTCAAAAGCAATTCTGTTTAACAGATGAGAAAAACTGAGGCCAGAACGGATGAGAAATGAGCTGGGTTGCTGGAGCTCAGAGCAAAGCCCAGGCCCTCTGCTTTGTAGCATGTAATTCCTCCCACCCTGCCCCCACCCACCTCCCTTGCCACTACATATCTACCCAGCAGAATGCCTTCTGGGGGGGTGACATGTTGTGATTTTAAAACACAAAGGAGTAATTCCTGCCCCTACCCCCTCAAAAAAGATCTACCCTTGATGAACCAAGGCAGAATCTGTTAACGGCCCTGTCAGAAGACCCCACAAAGCTAAAAGCATCCTTTTTGGTTTTGATGTCTTGACAAGATGCTTCCTTTGAAAGCTCTCAGACAGCCCTGTTATTTCTTCTGACAGCCCCAGTGAAAAGCTCTGCATTGAGAGGAGGCATCCCTGTCAAAGCCCGGAGGTGTGATTCCCTGAGAGCGAGCAGCTCTTGAGCGCTCCCTGGGCTCAGAGCATGGCCGACCTCTGGGTAGACCCTTGGAATCCAGGCTCTGGAGCTCCCTCTGGCCTCTGATCCTCAAGGCAAGAGATCCACCGCTGCCCGAGGCCTCTGCAGTCTGACTCCTCACCTCCCCAGATACCTCCCTAGGGAGGTCAAGAGCGGAGCCATGTAGCATCCTGACAGCCAGGCTGAGCCAGCCACCTTGAGAATTTTCCAGGAGCTGGTCTGGCAGTTTGATCCATTTTTTCCTTCTCCCAGGGGCTTCAGGCCACTTATAGGGAAAGGTCAGGCAATGCCATTACCCATCTCTGGAAATGACAGTGGGGAGGAGAAAGAACAAAGGATGCCAGGGGGAGAGGAGGGTGCTTCCTGGGGAGCCTTACAGAGCCCTGTACCTTAAAGCTTTCCGCACCTGCGTAGTAGCATCCTCACCTAGGAGCCTGTTAGAAATGCACAGTCATGGCCGAGCACCGTGGCTCACGCCTGTAATCCCAGCACTTTGGGAGGCTGAGGCGGGTGGATCACGAGGTCAGGTGTTCGAGACCAGCCTGACCAACATGGTGAAAACCCGTCTCTACTAAAAAACTACAAAAATTAGCTGGGAGTGGTGGCACACGCCTGTAATCCCACCTACTCAGGCGACTGAGGCAGGAGAATCGCTTGAACCTGGGAGGCGGAGGCTACAATGAGCCGAGACTGTGCCACTGTACTTCAGCCTGGGCAACAGAGCGAGACTCCATCCCAGAAAGAAAAAAAGAAGAAGAAAAAAGAAATGCAAAGTCATGGCCAAGCTCCATGGCTTACACCTGTAATCCCAGCACTTTGGGAGGCCAAGGTGGGTGGATCACCTGAGGTCAGGAGTTCAAGACCAGCCTGGCCAACATGGTGAAACCCCATCTCTACTGAAAATACAAAAATTAGCTGGGCGTGGTGGCACACACCTATAATCCCAGCTACTCAGGAGGCTGAGGCAGGAGAATCGCTTCAACTCAGGGTGCAGAGGTTGCAGTGAGCCGAGGACGCACCATGGTACTCCATCCAGCCTGGGTGAAAGAGTGAAACTCTGTCTTAAAAAAAAAAAAAAAAAAAGTACAGTCATAGGCCCTATGCCAGACACAGTGAGTCAGCATCTGTATTTTAACACAATCCCTAGGTCTACACATAAAGTTTGTATCCCAGTTTTACTGCTCCAGGCTGTGTGACCTTGACCAAGCTCCTTAACCTCTCTAAGCCTTAGTGTCTACTTAGGGTTTCTGAGAAGTGAAGCTCAGCATTTGGCATATACTAAGGCTTCAGTGAATGCTGGCTGTCATTATTGTTGGGGAATTGATTAAGGGAGAATCAGAGTTGTCGCATTCAAACCCCAATTGTCCAGCCATTCCGTGGTGGGGAAGAAAGGCCAAACCGAATGGGAGAAAGTTCCGGATGAAAAGTGAAGAGTTCCCAGCATCTACTTAGAAGAGAAACTTGGAGGTGGGAGGGAAGGATATCTCTCAGCAGCCTGGGCCTTGACCATTTAATTTGGGGTTTGCTGAGATTGTTGTTCAGCTGCCTGGTTTGAGGGTTCATTCTTCATTGATGTACCTCTTTTCCTGCCAGCCTTACCCCCACACCTTGAATCCGAGACCCCTCTGTTTCCAAGACCCTGCCCAAAAAGCTTTGACCCTCCCATGCCTGCAGGCCAATATCCCAACTCTCTGGCATGGCTTTCCAGACTCTTCACCCTCTAACCCCAACCTAAGTTGTTCAGCCTCCTGCCTGCCCCTGCTCTCACACCCCTGCCCCTTCGCCTCAGTCCTTGTCATTCCTCCGATGTTTTCTTGCTTTCTGCACTGCTCCTGCTGTCTGCTTTGCCTGGGAAGACTAGCTTCCTCTGATAGGAGTCACTCTCACCTTCCTCTACCTCCCAGAATTCTACTCCCGCTTTGAAGCCCTGCTTATCCAGGAGAGGCTGTGTGGTAGTGTGCCAAGAGCACAGGGTCTGGGCAGACTTTGGTCAAATCCAAGCTCTGCAATGAACTAGCTGTGTGACCTTAGGTGAGACACTTACCCTCTCTGGTCTTGGTTCTTTCATCTGCAGATTGAGGGTGGTCACAACTGCTTTGCAGAGTTGTTGTGAAGACTTGCCAAGAAAGCATGCAGAATTTTTATTAATTGTAGCTATTACCATTATATTTCTAAGAAGAGGAAAGTTACCTCCCCTGGAAAGCTTTTATGTACCCTTTCCCAACCCTGCCCTACAAAATTAAGTACAGCCTCTCTGTTTCATAAACTCTTTCTCCTTCTTGTATTTGCAACATCCACATGCTCCGCTGTCACCTTCTCAAGGAGGAAGTCCCTGACCACCCTGCTTAAAACCTCAGGTTGCCCCTCTACACCTTTAATGTGTTCCCTGTCTTACTCTCCTCCATGGTGAGCTCTGCATGAGCCGTAGTTTCTATCCATCCACCGCTGTATCCTCGGCGTCTAGAACAGCATCTGGCACCACTAGGTGCTCTATCAGTGCTTGTTGATTGCATGAACCAATCACTTTCTGTGCCATCGGAGGGTGCCCTGCCCAACTGTTGTAGGATGAATTATGCTCCCCTAAAATCCATATGTTGAGGTCTTAACCCCCCATGCCTCTGAATGTGACTGTGTTTGTAGATAGGGTAATTAAGGTAATTAATTACCCTAACTCTAAGGTTACATGAGGTCATTAGGGTGGGCCCTAATCCAATATAACTGGTGTCATTATAACAAGAAGAACTTAGGAAACAGACTCCCACAGAGGGAAGACCTCAGATAGACACAGGAGGAGGACAGTCGTCTCCAAGCCACGGAGAGAGACACTGAAAGAACCCAACCCTGCTGGCACCTCGATGTCAGACTTCCAGCCTCCATAACTGTGAGAGAATAAATTCCTGTTGTCTAAAGCCACCTAGTCTGTGGTACTTTTGTCATGGCAGCCCTAGCGAACTAATGTACCAGCTACGAACTTGAGAACAGACCTGCGGCATCTTTATCTTTGTGCCCCCAGCTAGCCACAGGGTTCTGGCTCATAGTCATACCCAGTAAGCAAGGGTCTAATTGAATTGCATTCCACTCGCCACAGGGAGGGTAAAGATGAAAGAAGCACCTTGTGGCGAAGGGGAGAGCCTTGCAGAGATGCCAGAAATGGCCTCTTTGTCATTGTCTATGTAGACTGATCATTCCTCTTTTATATAAACCCTGTCTCTGTCTCTGTCTCTCCAAAAAAAAAAACAAAAACAAAAAAACAAGGTATGTATTCCAAGGCAATTCATTCCAAGGCATTGTCATGGTGTCATTATGGTTAGGGTTTCTTTCAGGTGCTTAGCAAACGCTGCAATGGATAAAAGGAAAACTGAGTCAAGGTCAAAAACATGTCAAGGCAGCAAGAGTGTATTTGGAGTTCCAGGTTCCTTTCCATGTAACATGTGCTTGTCACGCTCCTAGTTATCGCATGAGGAGCAGGACTTCAGACGGAGAGGGGCAACACGGGGAACAGCTGTCTTACCTCTCCTCCCCTCTCTTGGGAACCAGAATCTTAAACAAGTGTGCTCAGTTCTGAGCACCCTCCTGAGAGCAGGGATGTTTCTTGCTCCGGATAAGGATGGTCTGTCTACAGCCGTACCACCCTGAATGTACCCGATCTCCTTAGGGGATGGTATGATGACTGACTGGAGTCTCCCCACCGCTGGGCCCTGGGTGACACAGCCCGAGGGAGAACTCCCTGATCCCTTTAAGAATTTTCAGGTTGGCACAAGATGTGACTGTGCCCAGTTGAGACCTGCTGAGTCGCTGGCCCAGGACAAGAACCACAACTTGCAGCAGGTCTGCTGGGACACGCGCCACTCACTATGGAAGGGACTGTTAGAGTTTATTCTTTTTTTTTTTTTTTTTTTAAAGACAAGAGTCTTGCTTTATCACCCAGGCTGGAGTACAATGGTGTGATCTTAGCTCACTGCAACCTCCACCTCCTAGGTTCAAGCAATTCTCATGCCTCAGCCTCCCAAGTAGCTGGGATTACCGGCACACGCCACAACACCCAGCTAATTTTTGTATTTTTAGTAGAGATGGGTTTTCACCATGTTGACCAAGATGATCTCGATCTCCTGACCTCATGATCCGCCCGCCTCAGCCTCCCAAAGTGCTGAGATTATAGGCATGAGCCACTGCGCCCAGCCTAGAATTTATTCTTAACATGCATTTTATGTATTCATTCATTCACTTATTTTTCATTTTTGCCAAATTTGATCCAGGCATATCATACCTGAAGACTTTGCTCAAAACACTTTAGCCTTCATTCCAGCAAGTACCAGGCCTCATGGTGCTGGTCCTCACCTTGCTGGTGCCTCGCAGGCTTTCAAAATGACAGATGCCCACATCCTACTGCCCTTCAGACACCCAATCCCTGGTGCCAGGATCATCCTTCCAAAGTCTGTGTTTCTTGCAGTTCCACCAAGAGAACCCTAAGAAATAGATTCTCAAAAGGCTCTGTGTTTTCTCAGCTCTCCTACCTTCTCTCTTTTCTTCCTTCCTCTTTTCTTGTTTTTCAACTGCTTTGGTTTGGATTCCTGGTTGCTGAATGAGTTTTAGATGATGCTTTTTTTTTCAACCACAGTTTTTAGAACACTGAGAAGTTTCCAGGACATTTTACCACAATTCACCTCATTTTGGGGGCTCACTTGTCAACAGATTTAAGTACTGTGGGTTATGCAGAGTTTCTGTAAGAAAGATCTTTCCTCCTCTGAGTCTATTCCTGCCTGATGTCTTTTTCTCTGCAGGAGGAAAGTCTCTTTCCCCCTTTCTTTTGAAAAATTTAACTCAAATGTCCCAAGCCTTTTGGCCAGATGTTCATAGCTGCATAGCCACATTC
This sequence comes from Cacajao melanocephalus, assembly GCA_963573385.1. NCBI lineage: Eukaryota > Metazoa > Chordata > Mammalia > Primates > Pitheciidae > Cacajao > Cacajao melanocephalus. The sequence goes on from CAUYLG010016891.1 coordinate 52,801, forward strand.
TGCTGTGTCAATAGTGCTCTCCACAGAACTGTAGCATCTCCTTCCCCTTACAGAGTTCCTCCACTCATGTGACCCCAACATACATGTTCACACGTGTGCACATATACACACTGAGCATTCACAGATTTAAGCATACCTCATCACTGAGCTGCAGTTCCCAAGCAATAGCCTCCCTGCAGTTAATTTAATTTGTAATACCGGGTACAGTGGCTCACATCTGTAATCCTAGCACTTTGGGAGGCGGAGGCAGGTATATCACTTGAGCCCAGGAGTTCAAGACCAGCCTGGGCAAAAGGGTGAAACCCTGTCTTTGCAAAAAAAAAAAAAAAAATAGGCATGGTGTCTTGTGCCTGTAGTCCCAGCTACTCAGGAGGCTGAGGCAGGAGAATTGCTTGAATCCGGGAGGTGGAGGTAGCAGTGAGCCAAGATCTCGCCACTGCACTCCAGCATGAGCAATAGAACAAAACTTCATCTCAAAAAAAATAAATAAATAAAAACGTTTCTGCCTTTATGGAGTTTCTGTTCTTGAAAGGTACTGTCCAGTAGGACTATGCAAAATGATACAAATGTCCTTCACTGTGTCAGACAATAGCCACCAGCCACATTTGCTGCTTGAGCACTGGGAAGGTGGTTAGTATGACTGTAGTACTAAATTTTTAATCTTATTTCATTTTAATTAAACTCAAAGGCCACATGTGGCTATTGGCCAATGGCTACCATATTGGGCAGTGTGGTTCTGGAGGGAGATACGATAAACAAGTAGGTAGACACCCACTCCTCTTTTAACCACAAAACATTGAAGGATGATGTCAGCTGTTGACAAGTTCCGTGAAGAAAGCCATGAAGGGTGAGGAAATGAGAGTTCACAGAGGGGCGGCTGTCAGCGAAAGCCTCTCTGTGGGAGGGTGACTTTTCAGTGGAGACCTGAAAACCCAGCCCCTCTCGGGGTGGGATGTTCTGGAAGAGGCGCTGTCGGGGGGGGTGAGGTCCTGACAGAGCCACTAGACTGTGAAGGCAGTGGGAGAGGGAGCAGGGGCTGGAGCTTACCAGGTCTTGGTGGTGCCGTTGCTGGAGATGAACTCTGAAGGCATGGCAAGTATTTGAGAGGTGAGATCAAGAGTCTGAAGATCACGGCAGATGAAGGCTGGAGGTGGCAGTTTGGGTGTGGTCAATGAAAAGAAAGGGCTGCCCTCTTCTGTGGTTTGCCCCTGTTCTCACCGCTGCCTGAGGGGCCCGCACCCCACTGCTGATAAATTTGACCAGCCTACAAATGCCAGTGCTTTCATCTTAGAAGGGCCAGTTTCTGGGTTCACAAGGAGGGAATGCCCCTCTCCCCAGCCCTGCCCAAGTGTGTCACCTGAGCCCCTAAGCAGGTGGGCGTGGACCTAGGCTTTCAGAATTGTTTGTGAAAATCGCCTTTATGCCCTCTCTTCAGTGGGACTCAAACCCAGGAGGAGCCAGAGATGATATGCCATCTCCTGCATTCCCTTCCCTTTCCTTCCTTTCCTGGAGGTTGGAGATCTTTGCTTCAAAACGCATCTCCTGCCTCCTTGAGTCCATCAGCTCTCCAGCTTGGGTTCTGTGTTCTGTTAACCTAATAAGCAGATTGTTCCTGTGCTTCCAAATCATCATTTGTTTAATGCAGTTCCAATCAAAATTCTAATCGAATTTTATTTCGCAGGTGATATTGACTCATGAGACTAGATTATCAAAATAACCAAGAGCTGTTTTGCAAAAAGAGTAATGAGGAAGAATTCTACTAGGTGTAAAAATGTACTCAAAACATACAAAAATGCTTTTAGAAGCAAGGTATAAGTGCAGTACTCAATAACTGGATCAATACCCAGATTAGATAACCCAAAACTAACCCTAGTAGGTATAAAGTTTGTGTATGATAAAGGAGATTTCTCAAAAATTAGTAAGAAATGCAGTAATAATACATGCTGCTGAGATGGTTGGTAACTCTCAAGAAAAATGGTTAGAATTGTGTCTTACAGCTTAACCCAAGATAAATTCAATACCAGGTGAGTTAAATACAAAAAATATAGTTAAAACAGTTTTAAGAAAATGTAGATTAATGTATTTCAGCTATCAAGACAGGGAATCACTTTCTAAATATAAAATCACAATAAAACGAGCTACAAGAGAAACAGGTAAATTTATTAGCTAAAAATTAAAATTTCAATATGTTAAACATTAAAAATTTACATAATATGCACAACTAAAAGGTAAATGATAGGGCCGGGCGCAGTGGCTCATATCTGTAATCCCAGCACTTTGGGAGGCCAAGGCAGGCAATCACCTGAATCGGGAGTTGGAGACCAGCCTGACCAACATAGAGAAACCCCGTCTCTACTAAAAATACAAAATTAGCTAGGCATGGTGGCACATGCCTGTAATCCCAGCCACTTGGGAGACTGAGGCGGAGAATTGTTTGAACCTGGGAGGCAGAGATTGCGGTGAGCCAAGATTGCGCCACTGCACTCCAGTCTGGGCAACAAGAGCGAAACTCCGTCTCAAAAAAAAAAAAAAGAAAGGTAAATTATAGACTGGGAAAAGTTTTGTGATAAACATAGTAAAGCATTAGTATTATTTATATAAAGAGAATTCTTGCAAATTGGTAATAAAAACCACTGAACACCAAAATATAAAAATGATATAAGCAGACAATTCACAAAAGAATATACATAGTGAACAAATCTTTGAAAACAGTTCAACCTTATTGTCAATCAAGAAAAGCATAAAAGCATATTAAAACAGTTTTCTTGGCCAGGCGAGGCTCACGCCTATAATCCCAGTACTTTGGGAGGCAGAGACAGGTGGATAGCTTGAGCCCAGGTATTGGAGACCAGCCTGGACAACATGGCAAAACCCCATCTCTACTAAAAATAAAAATAAAATGATTAGCTGGGCGTAGTGGTATGTGCCTATAGTTCCAGCTACTTGGGAGGCTGAGGCAGGAGGATTGCTGGAGGTGGAGGAGATGGAGGTTGCTGTGAGCTAGAATTGCGCCACTGAACTCCAGCCTGGGCAACAGAGCCAGACTCTGTCTCAGAAACAAACAAAAATCCGGAAAACTGTCTTTCCCTATCTAATCAGCAAGGCTTTTTAACATTAGTATTTTACATAGGCTGGATTGTGAGTCAAGCTCTCTCCTACACTACCAAGGAAAGGCCAATTGAGGCCAAAACTCTGCCATATGGGTCAAGAGAACCACTTCTAGGCATCCATCCAAAGGTAGTTATCAGAAATAAGGATTAAGGATATTCACTGCAATTTTGTTGATAAAAGCCAAGAACTGGAAATAAATGTCCAACAAAAGTCCAATGGCTATAAAAAAAGGATGAGTTCATGTCCTTTGCAGGGACGTGGATGAAGCTGGAAACCATCATTCTCAGCAAACTCACACAGGAACAGAAGACCAAACACCGCATGTTCTCACTCATAAGTGGGAGTTGAACAGTGAGAACGCATGGACACAGGGAGGGGAACATCACACACTGGGGCCTGTCGAGGGATGCCGGGGGCAAGGCGAGGGAGAGTGTTAGGATAAATACCTAATGCATGCGGGCCTTAAAACCTAGATGACAGGTTGATGGGTGCCACAAACCACCATGGCACGTGTATACCTATGTAACAAACCTGCACGTTCTGCACATGTATCCCAGAACCTAAAGTAGAAAAATTTTTTTAAAGTCCAATGTCTGAACACATCATGTGTGGTATACTCCTACAACGTAATAACATGCATTGTAGGGATATACCACACATGATTTCATCACATGATGAAATAATGATTTTTAAAATCATTATTTTGCTCACTATTTATGGAAACAGGGAACTACTCAAGTGAACTGAACTATAAAACTACAATATTGGCGGGGGGCGATTGCTTTTTTAATGCTTTTCTGCATTTTCTGGATTTTCTATCGTGAGTTTGCTTTTATGATACATAAAATGCTCATATCTGTTTCCTAGCGCCTGAATAAATTTCACTTGCCAGCCCCAGGGAATCATCTTGCTTCCGAGATACCATATATAAAAGCAGCTTACAGGGCCACCATCTGCAACATTCCCTGTCAGCACTTCAGAAGATTTTAGTACCTGTCTACCTTTCCCATATTCCTTTGTCTCTAAACATGAAATGGTGACCCTCACCCATGTTTGCTTGCCTTGGCCCCTGTGTTCACCTCCTTCCCAAACGAAGAGAAGAAGAACATGACCTTTCATGTTTGTAAATACTTTCACGCCATCTGGGCATACATAGGTGTTCGATTTGGGTGCCGGTTGGGATGGGTCGTGGGAGCCACTCATGAAGAAGTGCCAGTTCCTTTTGCATTGTAAAGAGACACTGACCCTGTCTTTGTTCTTGTCCACAGATACGATGTTTCCTGGTACGTTTAGTGTTTGGTGCCATTGCAATTTTCTGTGCTGAAATCATTCTGAAAATTCAAACGGTAGACTTCAGCATACAAGGAAAGCCAAAGCCATTTGAGGGGGAATAAAGCCAAAAGCCTTTCATCTTATTCGTTCCAAGAATCTCACTGCCCCCTCTCCACTCCCCTCCAAAAATAAGCCATTGCACCCAGACAGGCAGCATGGCTAGCAAACGGAAATCTACAACTCCCTGCATGGTTCGGACATCACAAGTAGTAGAACAAGATGTGCCCGAGGAGGTAGACAGGGCCAAAGAAAAAGGAATCAGCACACCACAGCCTGACGTGGCCAAGGACAGTTGGGCAGCTGAACTTGAAAACTCTTCCAAAGAAAATGAAGTGATAGAGGTGAAATCTACAGGGGAAAGCCAGTCCAAAAAACTCCAAGGTGGTTACGAGTGCAAATACTGCCCCTACTCCACGCAAAACCTGAACGAGTTCACAGAGCACGTCGACATGCAGCATCCCAATGTGATTCTCAACCCCCTCTACGTGTGTGCAGAATGTAACTTCACAACCAAAAAGTATGACTCCCTGTCTGACCACAACTCCAAGTTCCATCCTGGGGAGGCCAACTTCAAGCTGAAGTTAATTAAACGCAATAATCAGACTGTCTTGGAACAGTCCATTGAAGCCACCAACCATGTCGTGTCCATCACCACCAGCGGCCCTGGAACTGGTGACAGTGATCCTGGGATCTCAGTGAGCAAAACCCCCATCATGAAGCCCGGGAAACCGAAAGCGGATGCCAAGAAGGCACCCAAGAAGCCTGAGGAGATGACCTCCGAGAACCACGTGGAAGGGACCGCCCGCCTGGTGACAGACACAGCTGAGATCCTCTCGAGACTCGGAAGTGTGGAGCTCCTCCAAGACACATTAGGACACGTCATGCCTTCTGTACAGCTGCCACCAAATATCAACCTTGTGCCCAAGGTCCCCGTCCCACTAAATACTACCAAATACAACTCTGCCCTGGATACAAATGCCACGATGATCAACTCCTTCAACAAGTTTCCTTACCCCACCCAGGCGGAGTTGTCCTGGCTGACAGCTGCCTCCAAACACCCAGAGGAGCACATCAGAATCTGGTTTGCCACCCAGCGCTTAAAGCACGGCATCAGCTGGTCCCCAGAAGAGGTAGAGGAGGCCCGGAAGAAGATGTTCAATGGCACCATCCAGTCAGTACCCCCGACCATCACTGTGCTGCCCGCTCAGTTGGCCCCCACAAAGGTGACGCAGCCCATCCTCCAGACGGCTCTACCTTGCCAGATCCTCGGCCAGACTAGCCTGGTGCTGACTCAGGTGACCAGTGGGTCAACAACCGTCTCTTGCTCCCCCATCACGCTTGCTGTGGCGGGAGTCACCAACCACGGCCAGAAGAGACCCTTGGTGACTCCCCAAGCTGTCCCCGAGCCCAAGCGTCCACACATCGCTCAGGTGCCAGAGCCCCCACCCAAGGTGGCCAACCCCCCGCTCACCCCAGCCAGTGACCGCAAGAAGACAAAGGAGCAGATAGCGCATCTCAAGGCCAGCTTTCTCCAGAGCCAGTTCCCTGATGATGCTGAGGTTTACCGGCTCATCGAGGTGACCGGCCTTGCCAGGAGCGAGATCAAGAAGTGGTTCAGTGACCACCGGTATCGGTGTCAAAGGGGCATCGTCCACATCACCAGCGAATCCCTTGCCAAAGACCAGTTGGCCATCGCGGCCTCCCGACACGGTCGCACGTACCATCCATACCCAGACTTTGCCCCCCAGAAATTCAAAGAGAAAACACAGGGTCAGGTTAAAATCTTGGAAGACAGCTTTTTGAAAAGTTCTTTTCCTACCCAAGCAGAACTGGATCGGCTAAGGGTGGAGACCAAGCTGAGCAGGAGGGAGATTGACTCCTGGTTCTCGGAGAGGCGGAAGCTTCGAGACAGCATGGAACAAGCTGTCTTAGATTCCATGGGGTCTGGCAAAAAAGGCCAAGACATGGGAGCCCCCAATGGTGCCCTGCCTCGACTTGAGCAGCTCTCCGGTGCCCAGTTAACCAGTTCTCTGCCCAGCCCTTCGCCAGCAATTACAAAAAGCCAAGAACAGATTCATCTCCTGAGGAGCACATTTGCAAGAACCCAGTGGCCTACTCCCCAGGAGTACGACCAGTTAGCGGCCAAAACAGGCCTGGTCCGAACTGAGATTGTGCGTTGGTTCAAGGAGAACAGATGCTTGCTGAAAATGGGAACCGTGAAGTGGATGGAGCAGTACCAGCACCAGCCCGTGGCTGATGATCACGGCTATGAGGCCGTAGCAAGGAAAGCAGCAAAACCCATCGCCGAGAGCACAAAGAATGGGAGTGATGTGGTTCCACAATATTACAAGGACCCCAAAAAGCTCTGCGAAGAGGACTTGGAGAAGTTGGTGCCCAGGGTAAAAGTAGGCAGTGAGCCAGCAAAAGACGGTTTGCCAGCAAAGCCCTCAGAGGCCACCTCAGACCGGTCAGAGGGCAGCAGCCGGGACGGCCAGGGCAGCGACGAGAACGAGGAGTCGAGCGTTGTGGATTACGTGGAGGTGACAGTCGGGGAGGAGGATGCCAACTCAGATAGATCAGATAGCTGGAGTCAGGCTGCAGCAGAAGGCGTGGCGGAACTGGCCGAATCCGACTCCGACTGCGTCCCTGCAGAGGCCGGCCAGGCCTAGACAGGTAATTCCACCTGCTCACCCAAGGCAGCAGGGGAGAACGCAGCTTGCTTTTGTTTCATTGCCGGAGTTCATAGAGGCTGTAGGGTACAGAGATGTTGACACAGATGATGGCTTTTTTTCTTGTAAGTAACAAATAAGAATGGTGTATATTGATGATGTACAGCATGATGTTTTGAAGTATGTTTACCTAGTGGGATGGATCAGTCAAGCTGACTCATCTATGCATTACCTCACATACTTGTTCTTGTAGTGGAAGGGTTTGGTTTTGTGTTTTGTTTTGTTTTGTTTTTAGTGACAGAGTCTTGCTCTGCCACCCAGGCTGCAATGCAGTGGCTCGATCATGGATCATTGCAGGCTCAAGCGACCCTCCCACCTCAGCTTCTCAAGTAGCTGGGACTTGAGGCACCTGCCACCACACCCAACTGATATTTTAATTTTTTGGTAAAGACAGGGTCTTACTTTGTTGCCCAGGCTGGTCTCAAACTCCTGGACTCAAGCAGTCCCTTTGCCTCTGCCTCCCAAAGTGCTGGGATCACAGGCATGAGCCACTGAGCCTGGCTGATGAGTTATTTGTAAAGGTTCTTTGAAAAAGGAAGAAAAATGGGGGCTGATGGAACCTACGTCCTCATTTGTAAGGCTGTGCCCAGGAGTGACCACCACTGGCTGTGGCCTTTTTGGGCGCCAGCCTTCAGGCCTGGCCATTCTGAAGTTTAGATGTGACTGTTAGAAAACACATCCTCCCTCTGTGTGTTTTGCGTTTGTTGCTGTAAAAACACAAACAAACATGAAGAGGTTGTTTCTTTTTATCTTTTTTATTTTTTCTTTTCTTATTGGATTTTTTAAGAATATGTGTCCATGTTTACTGAATCAAAGACTTGAGGTTATTTATTTTCATCTGAAAAGGCTTGAAAGTGCTTGATATTTGCCTTGGCAGGGCTAAAGGACGGCGCCACTGTGCTTGGGTCCCCATAACCCCTTCAAATCTGGAAGAGCCGGGTGTAAATTAGGCCTGTAGAGCCACACAAGCTGGGGGGGAAGGGCGGTTTCCATGGTTACTAATGGCCGTGTCATCCCCATAATGGGACACGCCACTGAAGCCCTTGGTGTTCGGCTTCCTAAGAGGTCAGTGCAAATCGAGGCCTGAAGCACAGCAGCTCGGTAGTGAGTTGAGAAACAGGGGCAGTGGCAGTGGGGTGGCAGCAGGAGGGCTGTGGGAGGGAAAGGAAATATTACAAGGAGGAAGATGCACGGTTTACCCAGGTAGGCTTCTCCAGAGGTCACTTAAAAGGCCACGGAATGTGCCTCCCAAGTTATCTTTACAAAGGAGAAAATAAAGGTAAGAACCTCCAGAATGATTGATAAGGCCCCAAAGGCAGCCCTGGAAATAATTACACCTCCGTCTTAATGAACTTGGACAACTTTGGCCGAACACTTTGCTCATTAATTCACTGATTCAGTAATAAAATGAGGCAGCTGGCAAATCAATGAAATTCTCTAGAAACATTGTTTTAGCCAGTTCCATCCGCTATTAAAGGAGCACTTTAACGAGCAGCCAATCCCAGAATGCCATCTTTCTCCTTTTTCCTCCCACTTGCAGGAGGAAATGCCCAGGTGTCAGGGGTGCCTGCGCAGCCCAAAGGGGAGGGCTCCAGTGGAAGGAGGGGGATAGAAGTGCACTGAGGTCACCAGTGGCAGCAACCTCCCACCTCTACCTGGCTACCTCTGGCCATTTTCCTACCTTCTTAGAAGACCCTACCTGTCTAGCCCACACCTCCCTCATTAAGATAAAGGAGTGATTTTTTTTTTATTTTTTCTTTTTTTTGTCCACATGAAAGCTCGTTGCTTGCCCCATCTTCTTTTTTTCAGATGGAGTCTCACTCTGTCACCCAGACTGGAGTCCAAAGGTACAATCTTGGCTCATCGCAACCTCCACCTCCCGGGTTCAAGCAAATCTCCTGCCTCAGCCTCCCGAGTAGCTGGGATTACAGGCACGCACCACCCCGCCTGGCTAATTTTTGTATTTTCAGTAGAGACAGGATTTCACCATGTTGGCCAGGTTGGTCTCAAACTCCTGACCTTAGGTGATCCACCCCACCTTGGCCTCCCAAAGTGCTGGGATTAGGTGTGAACCACTACGCCCAGCCTCCCATTCTCTCTCCTTGGTCTTTTCCCATCCGTGACACATGTCTACATGGTTGCTTTTTCTTCCCACCCCAGAGAAGACAATAGGGTTCAGTTCTATTCAACAGTACCCTCTGAGCACCTACTGTGTGCCAGCTGCTACTCCAGGTGGTAGAAACAGTGCCATGAGAGAGACAGACAACACAGTCCCCATTCACACAGAGTTCAGGCAGGCTAAGGAGAGAGGAAATTGCACTTTCCTTTACTCATCAGTGTGATATGTGATACGATGGGGAAGGGCACAGCTCTGTGTGGGGGCTCATAGGAGGAACACCCAGGTAGGGGGTTAGGGAGCTTCTTGGAGGAAGGGACATCCAACTCATGGGATGAGAAGGAGTTAGCCAAGGGCACAGATAAGGAAAAGAGTGGTCCAAGTGGAAGAAGCATCACAGGCCGAGGTCCAGAGACAAGAAAAGGAATGGCACCACTGAGAAACAAAAAGAGGCTTGGCATAGCCAGAAGGTAGAGTTTGGGTTCGGTGAAGGGTAAGAGGAGGCAAACTGAAAGCAAACTCAGTGATTTTCCATAACAAGCAAAGCTATTCTGAACAAGTTGTGTTTGCTGAATTTGAATATAAAGACTCTCATTGTCTCTGTATTCCAAGGGAAGCTCAGATGGCACTTCAGGGCCCCATGGCTGAGTGAGAGGTTGTCTAGGGGTGGCAGTTCTCCAGAGGCCCCTGAGGCCCCCTGTCCCCATCCCTTCTCTTCCAAGCTGTACCACCACCACCAGTTGAAAATGCCCACGTGTGTGGTTCTCTTACCGTGCCTGATGCCCCAGTGGCCCAGAGAAGACAGTAGTGAGGGAGGGAATGTTAAAACCATAAAGAAAACCTTTGGGGAGAAGCGATGGAAAGATGAACAAAGGCCACCTGAATAGCAGAGGTCGAGGTAGGTGCTGTGACCATGGTCTTACTTAATTCTCCTAGGGAGGTGGCTTCTCTATATTTTCATAAACGCAGAAACAGACTCAGAAACCAAAGCACTTACCCACGTTCCCCCAGCCAACACATCAGTTTATCTCCAGAGTCCTCACTCTTCCTCCTGCCATCTCTACCTTGTTATTTATGACAGAAATGTTCCATTTCTAGTTGACACCCCCTTCCCAGGACAGGGAATAGCTATGTCCACAAAAAAAAAGGAACATGCAGGAACCCCGCTTTATGTTTACTTATGGTCAATTCCCCAAGTGTGAGCTAGAAAACATCCCTAAACAGGATGCTAAGATCTATTCCACACCCAGCAACATCAGATATCCCCGATGGCTTCCTGATATTTTGGAGATCCATTGTTTTGTTTTGTTTTATTTTATTTTGTTTTGAGACGGAGTCTTCCTCTACAGTCCAGGCTGGAGTGCAGTGGTACCATCTCGGCTCACTGCAACCTCTGCCTCCTGGGTTCCAGAGATTCTCCTGCCTTGGCCTTTCAAGTAGCTGGGCCTACAGGCACGTGCCATCATGCCCAGGTAATTTTTCTATTTTTTTTTTTTTTTTAGCAGACATGGGGTTTCACCATGTTGGCCATGCTGGTCTCAAACTCCTGACCTTAGGTGATCCACCTGCCTCAGCCTCCCAAAGTGCTGGGATGACAGGCATGAGCCACCGTGCCTAGCCATTGGAGGTCCATTGTATTGAGAAAGGGACCACTGTCTGCACTAGCGATGGCATTGAAAGTTCCACCACATCCTGGACTCCTTAAAGGAATCTTTCAATTTAAAGGGGGGAAAAAAAATCTCTACAAATTAGTTCACAGTTTTTATGAACCAAACACATGAGACTCTTGAAATTCATAAATATTCAGTGATGTCCCTATTTAAATACATATTTAGGGACCTGCAGTTCAGTTCAGTTATGACACATATAATAATCCTGAAATAATTCACAGTTTTGACTTTATAAAAGGTGTTATGTGATGCACAAGAGAGTGAGGAGGGAGGAACTTGAGCAAGCAGCTGAGAGCTGGCTCTAGGACTAGATTTCCTCTGTAGGTGGTAACCATCTCTCCTGCAACCAAATCCCTCTACTGTATGCTCTGCAAGGCTTAGGACAGCATTTGACTCAGTCCAGGCTCATGTCGGCCCTGAGGTTAGACACGAAGATAAGGAATACTTCTCAGCCTTTGAATTGTGTTGTCTTGATTCAGTCCTTGTGTCTGAATAATTTTTGAGTCATTCAATTGAGGGACCCATCCTAGGAAGAGGCTGAAAATTAGATTTATTTTTTATGAAAAATGAGTCAACATACTTGAGCAAGGCATTGTCAGACATCAGCCTTGATGTTTGGCAAATGGAATATCCCGTTACTTTTGCTAGTGAAAGTTCCCATTGATTGACACCCACTGTGTGCTCAGCCACCTTTTAAACACGTCTACTAAGTCATTTCAACTTCATGACCACCCTAGGAGGTAGGTACAGCTTTTTCCCCCATTTTATAGTGGGCAAAACTGTGGCCCAAGAAAATGAGTGACTTTCCCTGTGTTTCTCAGACAACAGCTGGAAGACCCTGGAGGCCACCTCTCAACTCTGAGGCCAGTGTCTGGCCTCAGCCACTGTGATCCTTCCCTTTCCAACAGAATCACCACCACCATAGCCCAGACCAAACAGACAGTGTGGTCATTTCTTGATTTTGTGTGGGAGTGGAAACTAATCCACAACATATTCATTCAGCAAGAACTCTAGAGAGCCCTCTTTGTGCCAGGCACTGTGCTAGTCTGTGTAGATTTGCCAGAATGACCAAGACACAGCCCCTACCTAACCTCTGTTTAATAAAGGTGAGAAATGGACATAGAAACACCTGTAAGCTCATCCAGTTATTTCATGAGAGCAGTGCACACAGAAACCAGAGGAGCTAGGAAGGGGAGAGGTGGCTTTTCCAACGTGTTGTCCGATTGAGAACCTTCTCACCAACCCACATGTGCAAGCCACCTTCCCATTTATTTTAAACAGAGTTCTGAGGCTCAGGAACCTGCCAGAGCTCACTCAGCCAGTGTCTAAAATTGACTCCAAAGCTCCAGCCACCACCTTCGCTCCCTCCAGATTTCTGTCAGCAATTTCCAACTCCTGATGATTAGGGATGGCTTTGGAGAAGAGGAAAAAATTGTGAAATGTCACAAAGATATTTTCCATGGTTCGGCTTGGTTAAAATTTTTAAGGCTGCTAAGCGTTGCATTCTGGTTACAATTTAAAATCCAGAAGAGGCATACCCTCACACTCTGTTCAGATTAGCTGTCCAAATGCAGATACTGAATGAATGAATGAATGAATGAACGAATGAATGAATGAAAGTGTTGTCATCTGTTTCCCTCTCTCCTGTACCAGACCCTTACAGGCAGGGGCCATATCTCATTAATCTCTGAATCCCTAGTTTAGATTCAGAGCAGATGCTGAATAATGGTTTATTGAACCAACTAGAGAATTTTAAAAGATAGTTGGGATCTAGTATTTCAGTCCTTTTGCTCGTCCTCATTTTTTCCCATCACTCATTAGCCCCAGTGGTTGACAGCAGTGAGAGGAGAGGAGTTGGGTACAGTTTGCTTCCCATGTGTGTGAGAAGCTCAAGGGAAAGGTCTGTTGGAGAATCTGTCACCAGATACTTACTGGTGATGCTTCTCAGGGACTGCCTGTTAATCCGGCTCCCCTCATGCCTAATGGGGAGTTAACTGATACCACTTCCATTTACTTGATTCTGGAGCTTCTCACCCCAGGAATTCTCACTGTGCTTTGGGAAGCTTGTAGAAGCTTAGCTGCCATGAAATCCAGCCCCCTCATTTTCAGAGGAAGGATGTAGGCCCCAAAGAGGTGAAGTCACTAGCCCAGAGGCATTCCTAATAAGTGACTTGGTTCATTCATCCACCAATTATTTGTGGAATGTCTGCAGCGTGCCGGGCTCTGGAAAGCAGTGTGCCCAGCACGTTCCTGCCATCATGGAGCCCTTGGTCTAATGGGAAATGAAGCTTTAACCAATCTTTAATCAAAGAAAAAGGAACATTGCTATACTGACGTGTTCTTTGGTGCTGTTAGAGTATGGAATACAGGAATTTGATGATTTGAATAGCAGATTTAAGGTTTGGGGAACACTTCCTAAATAGGTAATAGGGCCAGGCACAGTGGCTCATGCCTGTATGCTCAAATCCCAGCACTTTGGGAGGTCAAGTCAGGCAGATCACCTGAGGTCAGGAGTTTGAACAAGCCTGGCCAACTTGGTGAAACCCTGTCTCTACTAAAAATACAAAAATTAGCTGAGTGTAGTGGTGCACACCTATAGTCCCTGCTACTTGCGGGGCTGAGGAAAGAGAATTGCTTGAACCCGGGAAGTGGAGGTTACAGTGAGCTGAGGTCACGCCACAGCACTCCAGCCTGTGCCACAGAGCAAGACTAAAAAAAAAAAAAGAAAAAGGACATTCCAAACAGAGGAAATGATGTACTCCAGGGAATCTGAAAGGTGGCCATAGTGGGCATGACTTGCCTGGGCTCACACTTCACAGAAGGGCAGGGATTAAAAGCCAGAGTGTTAGGTAAATTCACATAGAATCAAAATTATCCTTGAAACTCCTCTGTCTCACCAGTAATGGAGATTACATGGTTCATTGTTTATAACCCTAGAGAAAGTTTGACGCCCTCTGAGATACTCAAGGTAGGAGCAAAAGGAAAACCAACTTGCAAATGTCCTGGGCGTTCAGACCTTTCTGCCCTGGTGGAACATGGAGGATGAATGCTGGAAAATTCTAGAGCACCCACATGCCTATACATTTTACTTTATTCTTTCTATGACCTTAATACTTACTGTATTAGTCAGCTAAGGCTGACATAACAGAATACCACAGACTGGGTCACTTAAAGAACAGAAATTTATTTTCTCACAGTTCTGGAGGCTAGATATTCAAGATCAGGACACCAGAAGTGTCCTGGTGAGGCCTCTCTTCTTAGCTTGCCAACATCCACCATCTCACTGTTTCCTCAGATAGTCTTTGCTCTGTGTGTTCACACGGCTGGTGTCTCTTCTTCTTTTTCTCGTAAGGACACTAGTCCTTTGAGATTAGGACTTAATTATCCCACCCTTAATTACCTCCTTAAAGGCATTGTCTCCGAATACAGTCACCTTAGAGATTGGAGCTTCAACATATGAATTGAGGGGGGATATCATTCTGTTCTTAATGCTTACAAACAGTTGTCTGTTGTTGTAAGGATTAAGTGAGATAATGTAAATGAAAGCCCCTTGTATTAGGCTATTTTCATACTGCGATAAAGAACTGCCCAAGACTAGGTAATTTATAAAGGAAAGAGGTTTTAATTGACTCACAATTCAGCACGGCTGGGAAGGCCTCAGGAAACTTACAGTCGTGGCAGAAGGCGAAGGGGAAGCAAGGCACCTTCTTCACAAGGCGGCAGAAAGAGGTGCCAAGGGACTGGGGAAGAGCCCCTTACAAAACCATCAGATCTCATGAGAACTCACTCACTATCAGGAGAACAGTATGGGGGAAACCACTGCCATGGTTCAATTACTTCTACCTGGTCTCTCCCTTGACACATGGGGATTATGGGGATTACCATTCAAGATGAGATTTGGATGAGTCTTTAGGGTTTTCTAGGTATACAATCAATATCATCAGCAAACAGCAACAGTCTAACTTCCTCGTTACCAATTTGGATGCCCTTTATTTTTTTCTCTTGTCTAATTCCTCTGGCTAGGACTTCCAGTATTGTGTTGAATAGAAGTGGTGAAAGTGGGCATCTTTGTCTTGTTCCAGTTCTCAGGAGAACTGCTTTCAACTTTTCCCCATTAAGTATAATGTTGGCTGTGGGTTTATCATAGATGGCTTTTATTACCTTAAGGTATGTCCTTACTATGCCAATTTTGCTGAGGATTTTAATCATATAGGGATGCTGGATTTTGTCAATGCTTTTTCTGCATCTATTGAGATGATCATATAATTTTTGTTTTTGCTTCTGTTGACTTGCATATGTTAAACCAGCCCTGCATCCCTGGTATGAAACCCACTTGATCATGGTGGGTTATCTCATTGATATGCTTTTGAATTTGGTTAGCTAGTATTTTGTGAAGGATTTTTGCATCTATGTTCATCAGGGATATTGGTCTTTAGTTTTTTCTTTTTTTTTATGTCATTTCCTGATTTTGATATTAGGTAATATTGGCTACATAGAAGGATTTATTTTTTAATGTCTGATAGAATTCAGCTGTGAGTCCACTTGGTCCTGGACTTTTTTTGTTGTTGGCTGTTTTTTTTATTACTCATTCAGTCTTACTACTTGTTATTTGTCAGTTCAGAGTTTCTATTTCTTCCAGATTTAATCTAGGAGGGTTGTATATTTCTAGGAATTTATTTATCTCCTCTAGGTTTTCTAGTTTGTGCTCATAAAGGTGTTCATAGTAGCCTTGAATGATCTTTTGTGTTTCTGTGGTATCAGTTATAATATCTCCCATTTTGTTCCTAATTGAGTTTATTTGGATCTTCTCACTTCTTTTTTTGGTTAATCTCACAAGTGGTCTATCGATTTTATTTACCTTTTCAAAGAACCAGCTTTTTGTTTCATGTATCTTTTGTATTGTTTTTGTCTTTTAATTTCATTTGATTCTGCTCTAATCTTTGTTATTCTTTTCTTCTGCTGGGTTTAGGTTTGGTTTATTCTTGTTTCTCTAGTTTCTTGAGGTGTGAGTTTAGATTGTTTATTTATGCTTTTCAGACTTTTTGATGTAGACACTTAATGCTATGAACTTTCCTCTTGGCACTGCTTTTGCTGCATCCCAGAGGTTTTACTCAGTTGCATCACTCTTACCATTCAGTTCTGATAACTTTTTAATTTCCATCTTGATTTCATTGTTGACCCAAGAATCATTCAGGAGCATATCATTTAACTTCCACATATTTGTAGAGTTTTGAATGTTCCTTTTGAAGTTAATTTTCAATTTTATTCTACTGTGGTCTGAAAGAGTACTTGATATAATTTTGATGTTCTTAAATTTGTTAAAACTTGTTTTGTGGCCTGTCATATGGTCTATCTTGGAGAATGTTCTATGTGCTGATGAAAAGAATGTATATCTCCAGTTGTTGAGTAGAATGTTCTGAAAATATCTGTTAAGTCTATTTGTTCTAGGGTATTGTTTGCATCTGCTGTTTCTTTGTTGACTTTCTATTTTGATGACCTGTCTAGTGCTATCAGTGTAGTGCTGAAGTCCCCACTATTATTGTGTTGCTGTCTATCTCATTTCTTAGGTCTAGTAGTGTTTTTATAAATTTGGGAGCTCTAGTATTAAGTGCATATACATTTAGGATTGTGATATTTTCATACCGAACTAATTATTTTATCATTATATAATGTTCCTCTTTGTCTTTTTTAACTGTTATATCTTTAAAGTCTGTTTTGTCTGCTATAAGAATAGCTACTCCTGCTCGCTTTTGGTTTCCATTTGCATGGAATATCTTTTTTTCACTCCTTTACCTTAAGTTTATGTGAGTTCTTATGTGTTAGGTGAATCTCTTGAAGATAACAGTTAACTTGATTGGTAGACTTTTATCCATTCTGCCATTCAGTATCTTTTAGGTGGAGCCTTTAGGCCATTTACATTCAATGTTAGTGTTGAAAAGTACTGTTCTATTCATCATTCTAGTTGTGCCTGAATACCTTGTTTTTTGTTTTTTGTTTTTTTCATTGTGTTACTGTTTTATA
Source organism: Cacajao melanocephalus (assembly GCA_963573385.1). Classification (NCBI taxonomy): domain Eukaryota; kingdom Metazoa; phylum Chordata; class Mammalia; order Primates; family Pitheciidae; genus Cacajao; species Cacajao melanocephalus. Next base: position 69,780 of record CAUYLG010016891.1, read on the forward strand.
GGTCCTATGAGATTTATGCCTTAAGAACATTCTATTTTAGTGTATTTTGGGGTTTTGTTTCAAGATTTAGGACTCCTTTTAGCATTTCTTGTAGTGCTGACTTGGTAGTGGGGAATTCTCTCAGCATTTGTTTGTCTGAAAAAGACTTTATTTCTCCTTCATTTATGAAACTTAGTTTCACTGGATATAAAATTCTTGGGTGGTAATTATTTTGTTTAAGGAGGCTAAAGATAGGATCCCAATCCCTTCTGGCTTACAGAGTTTCTACTGAGAAATCTGCTATTAATCTGGTAGGTTTTCCTTTATAGGTTACCTGATCCTTTTGCCTCACAGCTCTTAAGATTCTTTCCTTCATCTTGACTTTAGATAACCTGATGACCATGTGCCTAGGTGATTATCTTTTTGTGATCAATTTCCTGGGTGTTCTTTGAGCTTTTTGTATTTGGGATGTCTAGATCTCTAGCAAGACCAGGGAAGTTTTCCTTGATTATTCCCTCAAATAAATTTTCTAGACTTTTAGATTTCTCTTCTTCCTCAGAAACAGCAATATTCTTATGTTTGGTCATTTCACATAATTCCAAATTTCTTGGAGGCTTTGTTCATTTTTTTAATTAGTTTTGTCTTTGTCAGATTGGATTAATTCAAAAGCCTTGTCTTCAAGCTCTGAAGTTATTTCTTCTACTTGTTTGATTCTGCCGTTAAAACTTTCCAGTGTATTTTGCATTTAAGTGTGTCTTTCTTTTCCAGAAGTTGTGATTGTCTTTTCTTTATGATATCTATTTCTCTAGAGATTTTTCATCCATGTCCTGTATTATTGTTTTAATGTCTTTACATTGGTTTTCACCTTTTTCTGGTGCCTCCTTGAGCAGCTTAATAATGAACCTTCTGAATTCTTTTTCTGGCAATTTAGATTTCATCTTGGTTTGAATCCATTGCTAGAGAGCTAGTGTTATCTTTTGAGGGTGTTATAGAACCTTGTTTTATCATATTATCAGAATTACTTTTCTGGTTCCTTCTCATTTGGGTAGACTGTTTCAGTGGCAAGATCTGGAACTCAAGAGCTGCTGTTTAGGTTCTTTTGTCCCATGAAGTGATCCCTTGATGCGATGCGATGCAATGCAATGCGATGCGATGCAATGCAATGCGATGCGATGTCATGTGATCCATCTTCAGGTCTCCCAGTCTTGGATACCAGCACCTGCTCCAGCAGAGGTGGCACGGGAGTGAAGTGGACTCTGTGGGAGTCCTGGTTGTAGTTTTGTTTAGTGAACTGGTTTTCTTGAATGCTGGTTATGCTAGCAGTGAAGTTGTCGCATGGACAAACTCAGGACCTCTGGTTAGCCAGGGTGTTGCAGACAGTGGAATTAGCTGCTGTTTGCTCCTTTGAAGCAGGTTTGTTCTGTTATGAGTTGCTGTAATGGCTTGAATTGTTGGCCTCCAGCCAGGAGGTGGTGCTTTCAGGAGAGCGCCAGCTGCAGTAGTAGAAAGGGATATAGTCCTGCCCTGCATTGGCCAGGATGAGTACTCAGGTTTCTCAGGCAATGGGCAGAGCCATAGAGCTTCCAAAAGATGATATCTTTTGTCTTCAGCTACAAGGGCAGGTAGAGACAAACCATCAGGTGGGGGCAGGGTTAGGCGAGTCTGACCTCAGACTCTCCTTGGGCAGGGCTTCACATTAGTTTCTTCATTTAAGGCTGCTGAGAAGGGAGTACAGAAAGGTAGCTCATTTAAATCTTTGAGGTAAAAAGTGGTGGAGCTGGAATTTAAACCCACACCCACACATGTAAGCATTTTGGGGGAATCTGCCTAATACAATTCCATTTGCTCTGATTTTATTAAATTCTCCTGGCCAATATGTGCTGATAGGCCAGAAGCAGGAAGAACAATGGCCCTTCTCATTCTTGCTGCCTTTGAGCCTCCCTGGAAGCAGCTTAGGGAATGTATACCTGGCCTGAGGGCCTCAGCAATTTCCCCAACCCTTGAGGCCCTTCAAACCACTGCAGGGAAGGAGAGCTTTGGCGGGATGTGCCAAAGCTGAGCCAAGCCTGGTGTACAGACAATTTGGGATGGCACAGAGTTTTTGTCATCCACTGGGAGGTTGCTTAATCGTCCTCCATGCCAACACATTTTCCCTTTTTCCGTTCTAGTTAAAATCAGACTGTGTCCCCTGCCCTCATTAAAAGAAATGAAAGTTTGAACTCAAATATTATGAAGCAGGCCAGGCACGATGGCTCACACCTGTAATCCCAGCACTTTGGGAGGCCAAGGAGGGTGGATCACCTGAGATCACAAGTTCGAGACCAGCCTGGCCAACATAGTGAAACCCTGTCTCTAGTAAAAATACAAAATTAGCCAGGCATAGTGGTGAGCACCTGTAATCCCAGCTACTTAGGAGGCTGAGGCAGGAGAATCACTTGAACCCGGGAGGTGGAGGTTGCAGTGAGCCAAGATCACACTGTTGCACTCCAGACTGGGCAACAAGATCGAGACTCCATCAAAAAAAAAAGGAAAGAAATATGAAGAAGGCCAGGTGCAGTGACTCACACCTGTAATCCCAGTACTTTGGGAGGCCATGGCAGGCGGATCACTTGAGGCCAGGAGTTCAAGACCAGCCTGGCCAACAGGACAAAATCCCATCTCTACTAAAAATACAAAAATTAGAGCCAGGCATAGTGTTGCACGTCTCGTGCAGTCCCAGCTACTCGGGAGACTGAGGCACAAGAATCACTGAGCCCGGGAGGTGGAGGTTGCAGTGAGCCAAGATCGTACCACTGCACTCCAGCCTGGGCGACAGAGTGAGACTCTATCTCAAAAAAAAAAAAAAATTATGGGGCAGTATAGAAGTAGACAATGGAGTGATGTTTACCAGGACATGGGGCAGGAGGATGTGAGGAATTTTCACTCCGTGGGTGTAAAGATGCAGTTATACAGATGAGTAACTTCTAGAGATATACTGTACAACATAGTGCCTGTAATTGACAGTAAGATATTGACTTCAACATGTGTTCAGAGGGCAGATCTCATGTTGTGTCCTAACCTCCCCACTGTCCCCCCGCAAAAAATAGACCCAAGCATGCTTTTGGGGGAGTTTTATGTTTGCTGCTGGATTGTAGTAACAGTAACATGAGTGTATGCATATGCCCAAACTCATCAAATTATATCCATTATTTGCGGTTTTCTGCAAACCGCTTATACCTCAATCAAGCTAGGGCAAAGAGGGAAAAAAAATGCAACCAGAAAGAAAAGACGTTACCTACAGAGAAACTACAATTAAACTGACAGGTTTATCTGTAACAAAAATATGAGCCAGATGACAATGGAACAAAATGTTTAGCAGATAACAGGCACTCAGCAAATGAGCAATAAACCTTGCTACACCTCTCAAAAAAATATTATGGAGAGATGATAAATCACTCTCTCGGTGTTTGCTTTCTTTTCTAATGGAGTGCAGTGTTATTCACTCCCAAGTCCCTAGGGCCCTAGAGAAAGTTCTCCTGGGAAAATTAAAGAGAAACAGAAAACTGTCACATGGGAAAACAATTTTTTTTTTTTTTTTGGTAGAGACGGGGTTTCACCATGTTGGTCAGGCTGGTCTCAAATTCCTGACCTCGTGATCCACCGCCTTAGCCTCCCAAAGTGCTTGGATTACAGACATGAGCCACTGCACCCGACCCATGGGAAAACAGTTCTAATATTTTTGTTTCTCCAATGAGGAAAGTAACAGAGAAGCAGATTTTGCTAAAGAATTAGTACTTCTTAACATTCCAAGTGTTCCCCAAGACAGAAAGGGAGGGTGGGAGGCAGTGAGTTCCATCCTGGGAAGTGTTCACCAAGAGGCTGGACGTCATGTGGTAGAAATGTCCCAGGGGGCCATAATGAAATGCCTGCCCGATGGCCTTGCAGCATCCTCTGGGACTCTGAGAGGTACTCTAGGATGAGGCACTGGACCTCTGCAGGGTGACTGTCTCTGACCAGGTAATAGGACTCTGAGAGAAGCCCAGGGAAGTTAGCAAGAGCGACATAGCCCAAAGCACTGCAATGCTCTATAAAAATAGCAATGCTGAAAAGTGGACTTTGTCACCACCCCTGGATCACAGCCACTCCTCAGAGAGCACTATGCTCGCTGTCCATTTTCCATTCCTTGGCAAATGCCTGTTGAGTATAATGCGTGGGCCAGACTCCACGGGAAGCTGACCGCAGGGTCAGCAGAGAGCGTGATGGGCACCATCCATGTCCTCCCAGGCCTCACATCCACTCGCAATTAACCAGGCAATCTGAAGGCAGCACCTGGGCGACAGCGTCTAACAGGGACATCTGATGGTGGGGTCTGGGAGCAAAGGTCTCCCTGAAAAAGTGGCATGCTAATGGGACCTGCTGCCTGAAGTGGGGTGACCGGGCCTCGTCTGTGTCCCTGACTTCCGGGGGTTAGCAAGGACCCCGCGTGTGAGCAGGTGAATCCCCAAGGGTGGAGCAGATGCATGGGAAGAGTGGCCCAAAGCCAGGCCAGAGCCAGACCCTACAGGCCCGAGGGCTAAAGGAGGTCAGTGCTTTGTCCCAGAGCAGATGGTGAAGTCAGGGAAGGCCAGTGGGCAGAAACGTGGGAGGACAGCCTCCATCCACGTGACCACATCTCTGCTGAGGGCCTTCCGAGGAGGACACCCTTGAAGAGGGAGCAGGCACCTGTCTTCTGTTTCCAGCTTCTTTCCAGTCTCCTTTTGAGACTTCCCAGCTCCCATAACCCAAATCCTGTCCACTGCTCACCCTGGAAAAGGTCAAAGGAGAAAGTCCAAGTGATTCTGAGGGTGTTCCCAGGGCCCAGAGCCATCCATATACATCTGAGACCTCTGCAAAAACCACGCAAAGTAAAATTGGCTTTGTCTCCCTTTTCTCAGGCCATCCTTCTGGCCTTGCAGTCTGTGTATATATGTTTATTGTAAGAGCTTCGTTCATCATTTCTTAAGGAATATGTATGATGTGAGGGTTGGGCATGTTTGTGCATAAGAAGTTACACAAGGAATTATAGAAACACATTGCCCAATGGAGAACCACCTTAATGTTGAGCTTTATCTAAAAAGCTGGAGTTTTTGCCAGTCACTTAGAGAAGTGTTCAGTGCCATTTGTAATATAAGAGAGAAGATGGTTACACTCACCTGCACACAGGTGAGCTCACTTATACCTAAGGCCTAATTGAATGCCTGGCCTTCCTCAGGAAAAGTGAAGCCATCTTTCTTGAGCCCCTGGCCAGCACCAGGACCTGCGTACTTTGCACCCTGTCTGTAACCCTGCCAGCAGCCCATGGGCTCTGTGCAATGGAAATGGAAGTGAGGCTCTGGGAGGTTAAGTAACCAACGTCAGCACGTAGCCAGGAAGTAGCACATCCTGGATCCCAGCTTTCTCCAGCTCCACAGCTCTTTCCACCCCACCCCGCAGTCCTGTACTGACCTGATGTTCTTCAGCTGGGTTGGGAGAAAGAAGATCAGTAGCTGTCTCCCCGCCTTGGGCCTTGTCTCCCAGGATCTGGGAAAGTGTTCAGGCAGACATCTAGCCAGTGGCAGCCTCCCCCGCAAAGGTGCTGGAAGACCCCATTTGCTGGGGAAAACCCTGTTTCTTGGAAAGCACAGGCAGAGGCTGGTTGTGGGCTACTGTGCCCACCCAGGGAGTGCATGTGGCTCTGCCTGGGATCAGCCATAAGGCTCATGGTCCTCATGGGTGCCCCAGCCCCTACCTTTGAAGCAGTCATGCTCTCTTCAGCTGCCACCTAGCTCTGTGCACGGAGAGGCTGTGCATGACCTGGACCCAAGATAGGTACAGAGAGGAGCAATTAAGAATCAGGAGGCTCTGAAGTTGAACTGGCCAAGCTGGAATCGGACTCCACCACTCACTAGTTACCTAATGATAAGCACATTTGATCTCTCTAGGCCTCCTTTTCTTCATTGTGAAGTGGGTCTACTAATCACCCTCTAGTCACTGTAAGGAGTAGATGAGAGAAGCCATATTACCACATAGCAGGGTGTCTCGTGCGAGGAACTAGCTACTCTCACTGTTGCAGGGAGAGTCGTGATCATTCTTGGTTTTTGACCCATGCCACTGAGCAAGCTGTGGCCTGGGAGAAATCGCTTTCCTCCTGAGCTTCCTTTTTTTTTTTTCCTGGTGAAATGAGTGATCTGGGCCACGTCACCTGTAAGGATCCCTGTAGTGTTTACGACTTGGTGACTTTGGCTGGGTCACTTTTAGGGGCTCCAGAGCCTAAGGACACCCCTGGAATCTGGTTTTATCTGCAGACTTTTCTTTTATAAATTGGTTTCTTATCTCCAATATTCAGTCTTACTCCCGGGAGCGTCTAGGGAATGTGGGTTCGTTTAACATCCTGACGTTAGGTGTGAATGGCATTATCGATGATCGGCTGATGCCTTTGGCTGAGAAGTCCGCCCTTCTTGCTGTTGGCCCCCGTATGGAAAAAAAAAAAAAAAAAAACACTTCTCACAGCCTTCTCAGCCAGAGAAGTGGCCAAACAGCCTTCCCAGGAGGGAGGCAAAGAAAAGGCCATTGGCTCCAGGAATCTACAGATCTGAACAACTTTAGCCTGTGGTGGAATACTGGCCATGTCCTCTACAGACCTGAGCCTGGGATTCCTTTCCCAGGATCTCTAGATCTTGGGAGGAGACAAACTTAATGACGGAGACCTATCCTCATTTCCTCAACCTACCATAGAGTATTGCAAACTGGATGGCTTAAAACGATAGAAGTTTATTGTTTCACAGTTCTGCAGGCCAGCAGACCCAAATCAGGGGGTCTGTGACAGGGTTGCTTCCTTGGGAGGGCTGTGCGGAAGTCTGTTCTGTGCCCATCTCCCAGCTTCTGGTGTCTGCTGACAGTCCTTTGCATTCCTTAGCTGGCAGATGCATCACCCCAGTATCTGCACTCAATCATCACATCCCCCCTGTGTGGGAGTCTTCACATCCTCCCTCTATGCACATCTGTCTCTGTGTCCAAATTTCTCCTTTCTGCAAGGACTGCGGTCATGTTGGATTAGAGTCCACCTAATGGCCTCATTCTCATTTGATTTAACTCTATTACCTCTGCACAGGCATTTCTAATAGGGTAGCATTCTGAAGTACTGAGAATTAGGACTTCAAGATAGACTTTTGTGGGGACACCATTCCACCTATAACAAAGTCCTTGGACTATTTTCATTACTTCCAAGGACATAAGAATTAAACAATTCTTCCTACTGATTCTTAGTAATTCTGTTTATTAAGAGCACAGACTCTGAGATGACCTGGGTTGGAATCTTGGCTCTGCCACTTACTAGCTGTGTGATCTTGGGTAACTCATTAGGCCTCTATGTGTTCAGTTTCCTCAACTGTAAATTGAGAATAGTAATAATATTTACACCTCTTAGAGTTGATATAAACATTAGGTAAAAACACATTTACAGTACCTCATCTTATCACTATTCTATATCTTACCACGTTTGGAAAAGGCTTCATCTAATAAAATCAGTGGAAGTATCTATGATACTTACCATGTGCTACTAGGCACTATTCCAAATGCTGTTGTATACATCAACTCATGGCATCACCACAGCAACTTTCTCAGATGACTGCTAGTGTCATCCCTGTTATACAGAAGCAAAAACCAAGCCCTAGAGCGATCAAGTCATATAGGTACAGCCCTGCAGACACTAAGGGGAGAAGTTAGGACCCAAATCCAGATTTGTCTGACTCCAGGGCCTTTTAGGAGCCATTCAGAGTGGTTGACTTTCTAGGAATAATAAAAGGGTCTTGTAAGGATGAAAAGAATCACAGGCCACTACCTTCACTTGCCCAGAAAGTCATTCTGTTTTCAAAGGCCTGATTCTGGAGGCTTTTCCTATCATGGCAGACTGAGCGTGCTCAGAAAACACACTCCTTTCTTTACAATAGGCCCAGTAGGTGACGGGCATGTGTCTCTCTTCCAAGCCCCAGGATGGCTTTGGAAGGCCACCACCCCAACCCAGGAGAGCCAGGAAGAAGCAAACCGTGATGCATTCCCCCCAGGGAAAAATGGTCATGTACCTGACATCCTGGCTCTGTGGTTTTGTGTCTTCTAGGGAAGTCCATTAGAACTGCTGTGCTGATCAAGGGGATGCTCTGTCTTTGAAGAAAGAAGAGATGGTCCCTCCCCAGCCGTGGGCCACCCTCACCAGTGACTCCAAGTGGAACTACTTAGCTCGTGTGTGCCTGGAGGGTGTGGGAAGCCCAGCGACTCTCAGATGCACCTCCCAGAGGACCGGTGGGAATTGTTCATAGTGCCAAAGTCCTACTACTGCGTTTTCAATGGGTCCTTGTACAAAGTTTGCTCCTCTGCCCTAGCCCTCACCTCTTGCTATACTGGAACCGATTTGTACAATGTGGGAATTTTGTTACCTTTTTAATCAAGGGCAACTTCTTTTTCCAGCACTACCATTGTAAGGTTTTTATCAGGAGGGAGGGCTAACCGCCTTGCTTTTCTCTTTTCTCTTTTTCTTTTTTAATTTTTATTTTATTAATTTGGGGAAGGGGTGTTAGTATTAGTGCCATGATATCTACTGGATTTTAAGTAGGGAGAATTTGTTTTTAAAGGTAGGTCGAAATTTGGGAGCTTTCTCAGCAGGAAGGGCTGAAATCTATGCCTCTGTCTCAACTTGGAGAGAGGGGACAGACAGTAGATCTTCCAAATCAAATTCCTTTCCAGTTCTTCCCCTGGCTGCCTTTTCAGGGGGTCCCTGCCTTAGTCCCACACTAGGCTTTCTGAACTGCCAAGAGGGGATCTGGCTTCTCCACTGCTTGGCCTCTTGGGCCAGGCTGGGCCCAGCCAGCACTGGGAGAACTGGGTAGCAGGTGGCTGACTTCTTTAAGCACCTTTCTAAATACCAGCAGAAGAGGCTTCCGCCTCTATGAGCTTGGTTAGTGCTATTGTGACATTAAAACAACAACAAGATCTTCCTATCTGGAGGGTACAAAGGTGAACAGCTTTGCTTTTCATTTCTCTTTTCACTGCCTTTTCTCGGTGTGGTATTTGATAAGATTTCAGCTCGAAGCCTCACCCTGAATTGACTTTTGTTTGTTTGTTTGTGTGTGTGTGTTTGTTTTGGGGACAATTTTAGATACCTGAGTGCACTTTTCTTCAGTTTGTCCTAACTTTTAAAAGAAGGAAAGCCAAGAGACGTATCTGGTGTACATGTTGCAATATGAATTCTGGTTGCAATCCCTCCCCGCTCCCACTCTGCCCCGCATTGGGGTACACCACACAAATCAAATGCTAGGAAGTTTGAATAAAACCAATTTTTCTAACTTGTTGCTCATTTGTTGTAACTCAATAAAGCAAAGACTAAACATTTTTATAACTTTTTCCTCTACTTCACCTTCTTTATTGTTGTCTGGCTCCCAAGGGCTTGACATAAGGTTCTGACTCTGGCACCCCCCGTTTCAAATTCATACGGTCACATTTCTCATTTCTCATCTTGGAGGGATCTGACACGCTAACTTTAAAAACAAGATGTAGGCCCGGCGTGGTGGCTCATGCCTGTAATCCCAGCACTTTGGGAGGCCGAGCTGAGTGGATCACCTGAGGTCAGGAGTTGGAGATCAGCCTGGCCAACATGGTGAAAACCCGTTTCTACTAAAAATACGAAAATTAGCTTGGTGTGGCAGCACGCACCTGTAATCCCAGTTCCTCAGGAGGCTGAGACAGAATCGCTTGAACGTGGGAGGCAGAGGTTGCAGTGAGCTGGGATAGTGCCACTGTACTCTAGACTGGGCGACAAGAATGAAACTCCATCCCCCTGCCAAAAAAAAAAAACAGGATGTAAATGTTGTCGTGGGAATCTTCAGCAGATCTCTTTGACACAGAGGAAGTTATAGGCCCTCCCTTCTCCAGGGTCTCACAAATTGATTCATAAAATAGTCAAGAGAAGAGCTTCAGAGTGGAAATGAGAAGCCCCTCAGTGCACAGGCTTGCCTGTGGATGACCTGAGCTAAGTCACTCCCCTCTCCTGGGCTGCTGGTGAATGGTAGCTGGGACACTGCCATTTCTCTGAGAAGGTGGCTTTTAAGTACCTCTGCCCTGGTGAGGTTTGAAGAGTCCCTCACTCTTTGTGCCTGACACTCGTCTGGACCAGTGGTTCTCAAAGTTGGTTAGGATGTCTAATCGGCAGATCTGGGCTGGAAACTGAGAATGCGCATTGCTAACAAGTTCCTCACCTCAGGAACCTCTGGCCTAGATGGTTCATTTTTACAGGAACTTACAGACTTTTGGCCAGCTTATCTAAACTTAGGGTGTGTTTATTCTTCAGATAAGGGGAAAGACCCACTTCACAAAATACAGGAAACACTGAAAAATTCAAGATTCAAAAGGGCATGGCCTTCTCTGGGGGATGCCCTCAGTCCCCATCCTGTGGTCTACCATGACACCATCCCCATCTCCGCACATAGCCCTCACCACACAGCTCCAGGATTCACTTGGTCAGCTTGTCAATATCCAAAGCTGAGAGCAGGGGCCATAGATTCTCCATAACTGTATCTTATCTCCAGAATACCCCTAGTTCTCTTTACCACTCAGCAAAGTTGAATATAGTCAGCTAGTCAAAAATAAAAATGGGCCAGGTGCAGTGGCTCACGCCTGTAATTCCAGCACTTTGGGAGGCCAAGGAAGGCAGATCACTTGAGGCCAGGAGCTCAAGACCAGCCTGGCCAACATGGTGATACCCCATCTCTACTAAAAATACAAAAATTACCTGGGCATGGTGGCGTGTGCCTATAATCCCAGCTACTCAGGAGGCTGAGGCAGGAGAATTGCTTGAACCCCAGAGGCAGAGGTTGCAGGGAGCCAAGATCACTCTGCTCTCCAGCCTGGGCAACGGAGCAAAACTCCCATCTCAAAATAAATAATAATAGCTTTTTTATTGAGCACTTATTATGGGTTGAGCTTTGTGCTGAGTGCTTTACATACGTTTTCTTATTTTATCTTTACAACCCTATGAGATAGGTGCCCCATTTTGCAAATGAGGAAACTGAGGCTTAGTGAGGTTTTGTAACAAGCCCAAGGTCATGCAGATACTAAGCGGTTGTCATGGGAGCCTACTAATTTTGCCTATTCTGTGTCCCTTACCCACTGCTTCTGGTAAAAACAGTGTCTTTTCTATGGGAACTGCCTTCCCCATTCCATGAAGCTGTGCTGTGACCATTGACGGACCTGCTCAAGCACATGATCCAAGCCTAGCCAATCATAGTTCCCGTCCCCTAGCCCTAGTGATGGCATGTGCACCAAGCAGGGCCAACTGAGCCGCTTCCTGAGAGACGGCTGTAGAGAGAAAAAAGCTCATTCTTTCTGCTTGGGTAGCTAAATTAAGAAGATGTGGGCCTGGGGCTGACTGCAGCTATTTTCTTTGCCATTGGGAGGATGCCTCTCTACAAAAGATGAAAACTCAGAGAGAAAAGCAGCTGTTTGCTAGTATTACCATTGTTGGAGAATGGCATAGTAGATAAGTTGCTGGAACAAAGAAACACCAAAATGCAGTGTTTGAAACAAGATAGAAGTTTATTTCTGTCTCAGGCAACAGCCCAGGGTGGGCCATCAGACAGTGCTCCACAGAGCCATTCAGGGACCCAGGATGCCAGGCAGCCCCGCTGTCCTCAGCAGGCGCCTTCCATCTCTAGACCAGAGCTGACTGCTTCATTTCCTCATCCACATGGCCAAAAGTCCACTTCTACGTTCCAGCCCTTGAGAAATAGGAGGGCAAGCAACTTCAGTTTTAAGGTCATGAAACAGAAACTGGTCACTTCCGTTCCCATCCAATTGGCCACAACTTAGACATGGTGACACATTGATGGAAAGAAAGGTGGGGATGTAGGCTCTGGATAGGTGGCCAAGAACCAACAGCGAAGGGGCTCTGTACCCAAAAGGAAGAAGAAGGGGAGAGTGGATATCAAGAACAGGGCAATCTCAGGTCAAGTTTACCTTCACCCTCTCCAGTAACATGAGCCCAGAATGAACTATTTATGTTTTCAGCTGGTTTACTTGGGTCGTTGAAACTTAAAACCAAAAATCATGACCAACATAGTCTTGAAGTCTCCATCTCTCAACTGGTGCTGCCAGGGGCTAAAGGGGCTGAATCACAGAGCAGAGGGTCCTGGAGTAGATAGAATGGAAGGGACTGGCAGGTGAGTGTAAGACCACATCTAAAGAGGGCTTATTTGGAATGTCAGATCCACTAGATGAGAAATGGGAGACAAAGAAAGAGGCCTTGAGCAAAGGGCCACAAGCCCAGGTCGAGTCAAAAGGATGACGACAGGTGAGTTTCAGCCTTCGGCCATGAGTGAAGTGAGCCCAGGTATGTCTTTATTCCTCTTGAGTTCCAGTGACATCAAGAAGCACAAGGTAAGCTGGCTAAGTGCACAGGTTCAAGTAATGCTGCCTGAGGTCAAATCTCAGCTCTGCCACTTACTAGCTGCATGACCTTGGGTAAGTCACTTATTCACTCTGTGTCTCAGCTCACTTACCTGTAAAATAGAGATAATAAGTGTGTCTATTCATATCGTGGCAGGCACCAGGAGTCAGTATATGGAAAGCATTTAGAACAGTGCCTCGTATCTATTAAATTCTCAGGGTTGCCATTGTTATTCCTGGCTGCATAATGCACAGATGGATTGACTCAAAATGATAGGGATGGACAGACTCCCTCTCCCTTTTTATGAATGTCAGCGTCTAGCACAGTTGTGCTGTTGGAGAGTTCTTGTCCTTGACTGAGAATCCTTGCAATCCTGCAGCAGCCATTGACTGTGAGCTCCAGTTGCCCTGGAGATAGCCACCATCAATATCTATCCTGAGACCTCCCTCACCACTTCCTCATTCTTCCTCAGTCCCCAGCACTCCCCCAGTCTGTGGCATAGGCAGGATGTAAGGATGCCTTCTCCTTAATGAACTCTGCTCAGTCCCTCCCAAAGCTCACACTCCAGATGCCACACTCCACCTGGTCCATTATAAGAGCACCTGGTTTCTCTCTTATGGTCTCTGCTCAAGTGTCACCTGCCCTCCATGACCCCCCGTCTGCGGGGGTAGGACTAGGGTGAGTCAAGAAACGTATCTAAGGGTGAAAAATTTAAGGCAGAAAGATCATGCAGCTGACAAACCCTGCCCTTGAAGAAGCCTGAAAGTGGATGCCTGCCGAGATTTCTCATCCTGGGTGCCTCATGTGCCTCACTCTAGCTGTGACCCTGCCTACCCACCATGCTTTCCTCTAACCATGCTTCATTTTCTTCCATCTTGCTTTTCACAACATATCGTCGTATATCTATTTGTTTATTGCCTTTTTCATCCCACTATATTGCAAGCTCCATGAGAGTAAGGACTATATCTATCATGTTTCCTCACTGCATCCCCTGTGCCTAGCAAAGCATCTGGCACAAAGTAGATGCTCCATAAATATTTGTTAGTGGATGGATGGATGAGTGGATGACTGATGGATGGGTAGATGAATAGGTTATGAATAGATGGATGATGGATGGATGGATGAAGATTGCCAGCTCTGCAGTCTAACAGCCTGACTTTGAATCCCAGCTCTACTGCTGACCAGTTAGGTGATCTTGTGGGAGTTCCTTAGCTTTTGTTGGAGCCCTGGTTCCTCATCTGAGACCCAGAGATGATTATACTCACATAATAGGTTTGTTGTGAAGTTTAACTGAGTTCATGGGTGCAAAATACTCAACACGCAGTAAGAGCTCTACAAATGTCCATTCCCCTCCCACCGCTCTAAGCAGGGGGTGGCGTCTGGCCAAGCAGTGCAATGCCTGTGCCTTTCTATCCCTGGATGAGAAGTTTGTGTGAGGAGGACAGCCAAGAGGAAGTTGGATCCAGGTCTAGGAAATGATATTCCAGACATGTGCTTCTGGCACTGGAGACGTTGCCATATGTAGCAACCCTCCCCTTAGCACCACTCTACCCCTAAACTCTTCCCCAACCCACAAACATTCCAAAATTCCAACCTGCACATTTCTTTTAAAAAGTTAAAAGTGGCTGAGGCTACCTCATCTCCCAGTTCCTGCCTGCACTGCCTTCCCTGCCTGTGCCCCCAGCACCTGGACCTTCCCCAGACCTCATCACCCACATACTGTCTTGTCCTCCCTCCCATTAATGAACATCTCCAACACTCTCTCCCTTGACGGGTGGCTGCCTTCCCCTCCTGCCATTTACCACCCTTGCACTTAAGCTGGCCACTCCAAAGCAATTTAAATAAATTTTTCAGGCAAGGCGGTATGAGATGCTATCAAATGCTTGAAGGACCCAAAGAAAAAGCCTCTATAATTAGTGGGGATGAAAATACACAGGGAAGATGAGTGTGTTCTTTTAAACACCCAGCAAAACATGTCAAACTATCCTCCTTCACTGGAAATGATTAAAGAGTGGCAGAAACTAGGAAGGAGATTCTTAGGGGGGATAGATGGACAGGAGTCTTGGTGAGGTGGAAGAGAGTGGGGCGTGGAGTGACCATCCACTGCTTCTGTCTGCCCTGTGCCTCTTGCACTCCTACTCCTTCTTGAGGATAAACTCCTAACTCCCTCCACTCATCTCATTCTGGGGGCTTCCCATCATAGTGACCCACTCCCTCTCCTACAGCAGTGAGCCACGGCACTCCAGTACCCTGTTCAGAGTCAGGTACAGTACCATGCATAAGACCCAAACAGGCCCAAGTCAGATGATACTGGGGGAAGAGCTTCCTTTCCCATTTAGATGGTAGGTGTGATCATGTTAATCACCAGTGGCCAAAGCCCCTGCCAGGGAGAGGAAGCCAGTCCTTAAGTAGAGAGAATGAGGCCAAAAAATCAAGAAAACAGGCAAAGGAGAAATCAAGGATGGAGCAAGAGGTGATCATGGCGGTGGTGATGATGGCAGTGGTGACGACAATGTTGATACCATGTGAATCCCTGGACTCTGCCATTCCTAAGGCCAACCCCTTATCGTTCCAGTTTTATAAAAATCAACATATTTTCCTTTATAGCTTGAGCTTAAAACCTTTTGAGTTGGGTTTCTGTCACAAGAAACTCAAGGAGTTCTGGTGGGTTAATGAAATTACAAGATAGATAAAAATGAAAGGAAAGACAGCAATTGCAAATAGCCGTGTTGGCTAGTGGCTTCAGTATTGGATGGTGCAGTTCTTAGTCCTTGCTGTTCAAATGTGCTCCGGGATCAGCAGCACAAGTATCACCAGGTGCTTGTTAGAAATGCAGTATCTCTGGCCCCTACTCCAGACCTGTTGAATCAGATTCTGTAATTTCACAGGATCCCCAAGTGATTTATATGTTCAGTAAAGTTGAAGAAACCCAGCTCTGAAGACACTAAATGGCTCCTCCCCAACCTCCTCCAGCACACTGAGGGATGGGTGGCAAGTCTAATAATACGTCACTGGCCTGTCTGCAGAGGGTAGACCCTAGGGCCTGCGAACAGGGAGGCAGAGGAAGAACAGGGCAGAGAGAACATGGTCCACAAGCTGATGACACACTGTCCTTCTAGGTGCACAGCCACTTCCAACCAACAGTGCTTGGAAATGACAGTTCTCACTGGCCTGTCACAATACAACCCAGAGAGAACCAGGAAAAATGTCAGCTCCCTCCTACTAATCCCTGAAAGCTCCTGTCTGCGACATCTCACAGCTGGACATACGTATAAAGCACAGCAGAAAAATTATCATTGCCCTGGGCAGAAGAAGGGGGTTGATCAATAAAAATAAATAAAAAATACTTCACGAGCACATCCCACGACATGTTGCAAGTTAAGTATCCTGTAGAGTGTAGGAGGCATCCTGTTCTTGACTTTGAGGAACTTAAAATCAAAGGGGGAAACCAAAAGATTCACGAGTAATTCTGAAACCTTCATCCATAACAAGCCCCCAAAGCACACAGACTGCCCTAATCTGGATCCATGCAGGAAAGAATTAGAACACTTACTGTGGGTAAGCTGGGATTGGTTTATTAAAAAGAATTTTTATAACAGTGTGAACAAGGTTTGGAAAAACCAACAAGGGAAGATGCAGAAAGCCTGACTTGAAGGGGCAAGTGATGGACAAAAGATGGCAAATACACACTAAGGTTGCCATGATACCCCACTCCACACCCACAGCAGATATTAATGATCAGAGTACCTTCACCTGCTGGACTTGGCTAGGTCTTCATGATACTTAACACAATGTTCCACCTCAAATCTATTAACATTGGAACATGAGATGAAATATGTAATGGATGCTATTGGTTGCCCAACTAATATCCATCCCCTCATCCTTCCTTGCTAAAAGAACCAAGATATTCCTCAGGCAATGTCTACTTGTGCTGCTATAAAGGAATATTTGAGGCTGGGTAATTTATAAAGAAAAAAGTTTTATTTGGCTCATGGTTCTATAGGCTGTACAAGAAGCATGGTGCTAGCATTTGCTTGGCTTCTGGTGGGCGACTCAGGTTACTTCTGCTCGTGGTAAGAAGTGAAGGGGAGCTGACTGTGCAGAGATCACATGAAGAGAGAGGAGGCAAAGCGGGGAGGGATGTCAGGCTCTTTAACCAGCTCTCAAAGGAACTAATAGGGCTAGAACTCACCACAAGGTCAGCACCAAGCCATTAATAGAGAATCCACCTCCAAGACCAAAATATCTCCCAATAGGCCCCACCTCCAACATTAGGGATCAAATTTAAACATGAGATTTGGAGGGTGTCAAACAAACCAAACAATAGCAGGCAGCAACATACATTCCCAAGTGAGAAACTCAATTTCCCAGTTTCCCTTGCAGCTAGGAGTAGCTAATGAGATGTCACCAGAAGGCCACTGAATAGTTGGTGCTACTCTTCTTTACTTTGTCTTGTCTCGTGTGCATTTGGTGATCTTGAAACTGGGTCCTTCTTGACTTCACTGAGTCCATGAACAAGTGCTGCAGCTACCTGTTTCCAAACTTCTTAATATGTGAGAAAAGTAAACCCCAATTTGTTTAACCCACCACTCAATGAATTTAACACGTGCAATCAAATCCACTCATAATTAACACAAATCTATGTGCCATCCTTGGGCTAGATAGATATACATCCTTTCATTCATACATGCATTCATTTATCTCTATATTAGCTGCTGTGGTAAGATAAGCTAGGCATACTATGTTCCCTACACAAGG
This sequence comes from Cacajao melanocephalus, assembly GCA_963573385.1. NCBI lineage: Eukaryota > Metazoa > Chordata > Mammalia > Primates > Pitheciidae > Cacajao > Cacajao melanocephalus. Next base: position 86,947 of record CAUYLG010016891.1, read on the forward strand.
AAATGAGTTTGCCCAGTGAATAAATCAAAGGAAGGTACAAGAAGTATAAATAAGGGTATATACAATTTCAGTATTTTAAGTAAAAGGAATCCAACAAGCAGTCTATAATGTATAACAAAAGAAGAAACCATCAATTTTGAACAACCACTTTTGAAAAACAATCAAATCACCCTGATTCAAAGCCAGTCATGAAAAAAAACAGAAGTGCTTATCTACTTGGAAAGAACCTGAAAAATAGCCAAAGAATTATGCTATGAGTTTGTATGATGGGAAATCAGAAAGTGGTTTGATATTTCACTCTTTCTTTTTCCTTTTTTTCTGGGTTTTTTTTGGTTTGTTTGTTTGTTTTTGAGATGGAGTCTTGCTGTGTCACCCAGGCTGTAGTGTAGTGGCACAATCTCAGCTCACTGCAACCTCCACCTCCCAGGTTCAAGCAATTCTCCTATCTCAGCATCCCAAGTAGCTGGGACTACAGGCACATGCCACCATGCCTGGCTAATTTTTTTGTACTTTTAGTAGAGGCGGGGTTTCACCATGTTGGCCAGCTTGGTCTCAAACTCCTGACCTCAAGTGATGATCCACCCTCTTTGGCCTCCCAAAGTGCTAGGATTACAGGTGTGAGCTACCCTACCTGGCCTGATAGCTTTCAAACAAGGAAAATATCATTAAAAAAAAAAACAGATGTAAAGTGAAACAAAATATATTTGCTTGGACTTGCTTCCCATAGCTGAGTTTGCGTCACAAACCTTGGGATGGGATTCCTCTCTCCAAACGTATTCTCCAGCTCCTCCTTACTCAACCTCTCCTTCTTACTGCTCTGCTCATTTATGAATGAACATCCTTTGGGTTGATGCAGTTTCTCTTCTTAGAATGCTCCTGCCTTCTCCTTTTCTTGCCTAAATTTTACCTAATTCTTCTAGTCCCAGTTGAAGTTCCACCAGACCAAATAAAGGTAAATATGGACAGAGAAACTGGATTTAAGAAAGGCATATATATTCCAACTGGCCCTCAAGGAACTCTGTTTCTCTGAACTCCTGGAGCAATTACCACCAATAGGATTTATTAAGTTCTAATCACATATGGGTTTGGTTGTTTATTCTTCTCTCTGTGTGAGGCTCTTCCCAGTCAGAAGGTGTACTGAACATCAGTTTTCATCTGTCCCTTCCCTCTCTCTTTTAGTAGCAATGCTCATACCCCTCCCCATTGGAGAAGTCTTCTATGGCCCTGTTCTTTCCCTGTTCCAACTAAACACTGTTGCTGTGCAATTATGATTGTCTGTGTTTCTGTCCAACATATGAGCCTCTTTATATGCTAACATTTAAAGCAAACATACATTCAATCATGTGTTGTATACATAAATCTGTACCAACAATACTAGAAATCCTAAGAGAACCTCTCACTGACAGCCCAATTCCCCTTTCTCCCCCATCTCACCAACAGAGCACTGCCCAGATTTTTGGAGTGCAGAGTCAGAGTAAGCAAAGAAGGACAGCACCAGAGAGGTGGGATGAGAAGTAGAAGGACATCGAGAAAAAGGTTAATCAATCTACCTAACAAAAACTGGAGAGAGTAAAGAGAGGATGCTCAGGAAGTAGAAGTCACTGGGGCAGCTGGCAAAGGAAATAATCCTTCAAAGTTTTGGTTAATAAAGAGCTTCCAAGGGTGGGATATGAGAAAACTGGGCAAGAGTCCAAAGACCATGAAGACACGCCATGGATTAAACATGGAAGCCTGTTTCATGTCCTCTCAGAAAGATGAGGGGGAAAAAATTAATTATCTTCTCATCATATTTTGTTTTATTTGGACTGTGCCTCTATAACTGCCTCTAGGACTGGGTCACGTGGGTCACAGCTTCAGTGGAGCTACATGAGCAAGTCATTGCAGTAAATGTGAAATGCAACTGGAAAACCAAGTGAAAACATATCGTGCTATCAATAGGACACACCTCAATTTCATTACCAATTTCCATGGTCCATATTCCTCCACACTTTTGTCCATGCTGTCCTCTGTGTGGTAGAAATTCTTCTGAGCCCTTGAGTAGTCAGAAACACAGTTAACCAGCAGAGGACAGGTAACTCCATCATCCCATGAACTATTCATGGCAAGGCCACCCCGGGATTCATGGATTCTGATTTTGGCCCCTGTTTTACCACTCACGGGTTCCATAACTCTGGACAAATCAGTCACTTCCCCTCATGGAGCCTCAGTTTCCTCATTTGAAAAATGAGGGGGTTTAGACCAGATGACCATTAACAGTTGGTTCTGACTCTGAGACTCTATGATGTTAGGAGCCTGGGCCAATACACCTCTGAAAAGTGTCCAGGCTTCAGTTTCCTCCCCTTATCCTCAACCAAAGCCTTTCGGGGAGTTCTTAGGACAGCGGGAAGTTAAGTAAGCTTCTGGGCAATAGCACAAAAGCTTTTGAGCAAAGATTGTCAGCAAGCCCCCCTGGGGAACTTTGAAGACACATCTGTGTCCATAAACAATGTTTAATTAAAAAGCAGTGTACAGCAGAATGGAAAACTGAAAAAGAGGCTGTTGAGGAGTATTTCTCCAAACCCAGAACATATTCTGCATCTCTCCTCAGACAAGCTACATTCACAATGGTGTTTGTTTAAACACACACACACACACACACACACACACACGCGCGCTTTGTTTGGGGTTATCTAACCACCTGCTCTGGAAAGACAGCTGCCCCTGCTCTGTGCCTGGACAGTCTCCTAGGCTCCCAGGACGTCATCTCCACCCAAGAGAGGTGGGTAAATCTTCCAGGGCCAGCATGAGAACCAGGCTGAGATCTGGGTTGGCCTTAGCAGGATAAATTTCTCTCCAAGGAGTTTTTAAGTCCATGTATGTTCCAGAGAAACTTTTACATGGTGCTTCTGCCCTACTTGTGTGCCAGATCATCAGCATATTACGTAAGAATGGCTAGGGCTCCAGGAAGGATGAACTCCCATGGAACATTAAAATTTTGATCCCCTGCCTTGAGAAATTTCATAATTTTCCACATTAGATGAACAAAGTTTGGAAGACTTCAGCACTCTTCAAGACTGGATTCAGGAATCTGCCCAAAGATACATATCTACTAAGGGTCAGAGCCAGGATTGAAACACAGATTTCTCTGAAACCAAGACCCATACATTTAACCACAATACTCTAGACACTCATCAAGCGGTTGTCATGGCCCAGAACTAATTACAACATTGATAACAGCACGGGGGAACATGTACATTCAAAATGGGCCGACATATTGGCATATGTGCCCGGGTGTTATATTCCCTGAGTATTTCTTCAAACACTTTCAGGCCAGGAGAGTGGATAGTCGTCCTTTGTAGGAGTCTTTCTTTCATGCTTGCGGTCATGGAGGGCTGTGCGGGAACGGGAGGCATGGGTTGCAGTCACCCTTTCAAGGAGCCGTGAAAAGGAATAAAAACAGACTTTAAACAACACCGGTATCAAATGACTTTAATGATCAACTCCGGTTTACTCCTGAGAATGAAGGACCAGGAGACTAAGGGAATTTAAAATCCACATCATGACGTGTAAAACTTCGCTTTATGTGATTGCTTAATCCAATTGCCTCCCTAAACCAACTTTTCCTTTTATTTCTTCTTCTCATCAGTTGAAGGAAGCTGAAAAAGGTGATGGAATGTGCAGCCTCTGTCTCTGGCAGAGTTCTCACACACTGTTTTATGATTATCCATCCACATGACCAGAAGGTAAATATCTTACCTTATTCATCTTTATGTCTTCAATGCCTAAGACATCATAAGGCTCTTGATAAATATTAGCAGAGGAAGGAAGGAAATAATTGACTGGATGGAGATAGAGAAAACAAGGATTTATATAACTTGCAAAAATTAGCAAGAGCAGTATATAAATTCAAGATTTTTCTTACATAACAACCAAGAATGATATGTGGTCTTGACTGGATCTTGCTTTAAACAGACCAATTGTAAAAGACATTTGGAGGCCAGGCGCAGTGGCTCACGCCTGTAATCCCAGCACTTTGAGAGGCCAAGGTGGGCAGATAACCTGAGGTCAGGAGTTCAAGACCAGCCTGGCCAGCATGGTGAATCCCTTTCTCTACTAAAAATACAAAAATTTAGCTGGGTATGGTGGTGCATGCTATTCAGGTGTGGTAGTCCCAGCTATTCAGGAGGCTGAGGCAGAATTGCTTGAACCTGGGAAGTGGAGGTCACAGTGAGCCAAGATCACAGCACTGCACTCCAGCCTGGGCAACAGAGAAAGACTGCATCTCAAAAAAAAAGAAAGAAACAAAAGAAGAAAAGGCCGGGCGCTGTGGCTCATGCCTGTAATCCCAGCACTTTGGGAGGCCGAGGAGGGCAAATTATGAGGTCAAGAGTTCGAGACCAGCCTGACCAACATGGTGAAACCCCGTCTCTACTAAAAATACAAAAATCAGCTGGGCATGGTGCACGGGCCTGTAATCCCAGCTACTCAGGAGGCTGAGGGCAGAAGGATTGCTTGAACCCAGGAGGTGGAGGTTGCAGTGAGCCAAGATCGCACCAGTGCACTCCAGACTGGGCAACAGAGCAAGACTCCATCTTAAAAAAAAAAAAGACAGTTGGACCTTTGGAGGTCAATGGAGAAATCCGAATATAGATGAATCTTAGATAATATTAGGAAATTACTATTAACCATTCGGTATGTTGATGGCATTGGAGCTGTGTAGGAAAATGTCCTTTTTTTTTTTTTTGCATCCAAAATCTTTTTATTAAGAGGGTAGGAGCCAGGGTTAGTTTTTGTAGCCTCTGCTGGCCCGTCGGCCTCCGGCGCGCTCGGACTTCTGGCCCTTGGAGCTGACGCACGCCTTGGTGTGGCTGTGCGGAGTTCCTGGGGCCTTGCCGAAACGCCGGTACACCTCTCGGCCCTCGCGAGGACCGGAGAGCAGGACGGTGCCGCAGCCCTTGGGGGAGTCTGGGGCCAGCTGGTCGAAAGTGAGGATCTTCCCCCCCGCCTTGAGGATACGGCTGCGGGCCCGGCTGGTCCCACGCAGCGCACACACCTTCAGTTTAGCCACCTCCTGAACCCGCACGTCACCCGTTATGGTCGCCACAACCACGGCCGTTTTGTTTTCCCGGCCAAGAAGCTTCATCTTCCGGATCATCCGGGAAGGGGACAGAGGTGGCCGGTTGGTGCGTCTCATAAACAACCTCTTCAGCACAACCTGGTTAAATGTGGAGTTGGTTCGCCTGGCCAGAAACCTGTACAGCTTGACCGACAGCCTCAGGTAATCCTGGCTCTTGGGCTCCTTGCGCCAAATCTTTCGGTCCTTGTTGTGACGGATATCAACTCCCATGAGGGCGCCTCCTGCTCGGTCAGGTCCGGAAAGCAAATGTCCTTATTTTTTAAAGATGTATAATGAAGAGATGAAATGTCATGAGAAATATACAATTTGCCTTTAAATATTTAAAATATTTCAGAAAAAAATGATGAAAGATTAACAATGGTTAAATCTAGGTAATGGGTATACAGGTGTTTCTTACAGTATTCTCTTTGCTATTCTGTACACACGAAAATTTTCATAATATAAAATTCCAGTAAAGCAGTTTTCTAACATAAAAAAAAGTGCAATTATCAAATTCAGGAAGTTATCGTTGCTGCAATTATCTTATGTACAGCCTATATTCCAATTTTGCCAATTGCCTGGTACTGCCTTTATACAAACTTTTATTTCCAGGATCCAATTCTGAGTCACATTTTGTGTTTACTCATCCTGCTTCTCTGCTCTCTTCCAGGTTGAAACAGTCTCTTGGCCTATCTTTGTTTTTCACAGCCCTGACATTTTTAAAGAATAAGGCTCACTGTTTTGTAGAATGTCCTTTAATTTGCATTTATCTGGTTGTATCCTCCTGTTCCCAAATACTACAGGACTTTTGCAGGAGTACATGTAATGACCTTCTCTTCCTTGTCTCTTTTTTTTTTTTTTTTTTTGATGGAATTTGTTGAGCCCGTTGGATTACAGTGGTGTGATCTTGGCTCACTACAACCTCTGCCTCCTGAGTTCAAGCCATTGTCCTGCTTAATCCTCCCAAGTAGCTGGGATAACAGGCACCCACCACCATGCTGGATAATTTTTGTATTTTTAGTAGAGATGGGGTTTTACTATGTTGGCCAGGCTGGTCTCAAACTCCTGACCTCAGATAATCTGCGCACTTTGGCCTCCCCAAGTGCTGGGATTAGAGGCATGAGCCACTGTGCCCTGCCTGTTGTTGTGACCTTCTCATTGCAGCACGTCAGGAGGTTCCACATGTCAGTTTGTCCTATTTTTTTTTAAAGGCAATTTTCTAACTTTATTTGATGTATTTGACGATCAGTGAAATTAGTTCTCATCCACATTGACTGTCTATAGATTTTTGAAAGTGTTAACAGGTACATAGGTAACCAAAGTATAAGCTTATTTGGTGAATCTTCATCTTCATGACGTTTTCTGGACAACCACACACGGATTCGGTATGGGACATTCCTTATTCCCTTGGCCCAGACAGCTTTGTTGAGCCTGGTATCAATGCACACATCTGGAGTTCCCATCTCCTTCATGGCAAATTTCCGAATCTCTTTGAGTGCCCAAGGGGCACACTTCTTGAAGCCCACTCCATGGATGCCCTTATGAATGTTGATGGTGTATTCCCGGGTCACCACCTCGTTGATGGCAGAACGGCCCTTTTTCTTCTCGCCCAATCTGTCCTATTATTGGTGATGTTGATCTTGGCTATTTGGTGGAAGTGGTTTCTGCCAGATTTCTCCACTGTAAAGACACCTCTTTTTCTCCTCTGTAAATGATCAGTCATCTCCAGGAGAGGCCTTGAGACCGTATAAACATCCTGTTCCCCAACATTTCACCCGATGGTTTTGGCACGCACTGACGATTCTTGCCTGAATCCTTAGTACTTCGATGACTGCAGAGCAGTAATTTTCTAGCTTGATCTTTCCTTCTACATATATTGGTTGGTATTCTATTTTGAAGAATGCCTTCTCCCCCTGCTGCTTTGTTAGCTTCTGTATGGACTAAAAAACGTGGTTTTAAAATATAAACATTCCCATGGGAGTTTAGAGAGGTGTGTTCTACATTTTAGCATTTTAAAGTCTTAATGTCAATTTCTTCTGCCTCTGTCATCATGTGCATCAAAGCATAATTGTGAAAGGAACTAAACCAATATTACCCTTTCCCCCAGCACCCTATCTTGGGTTGCTCACATATTCATTCAACATGTGCGGGGCAGGTACTAGGGACCAAAGCCCCTGTGTTGAATCTGACCACGACTCCACCAGTGAGGAAGACAGGAGGCTAAGCAAAAAACTTCATTCCAGCTCCATGGGAGCTGTCACAGAGCAGTGAACAAAGTGCTCCAGTGCAGAGCAGCAGAGGAAGGGAGACAGCAGGGGCTTCACAAAGGAGGTGCATTCAGTACCATCTTGAAGGATGAATAGGAGTTCCCCAATAGGGATGGGCAACGGGCCTTCCAGATGTGTTTGGAAGTAAGATTTAATGAGCCTAAAGTTTGGAGATTGTGGGGTTGCCTGGTTGGATGTGGAGATGGATCGCACCTTCACATCAGTAGATATGAAGATTATTTTTTATAAAAACGGCATCTTACCATGCTCACTGTTTTATAACCTGCTCTTTTCATTGAATGAGTCCTTTCCATTGCATAAGCAGGCCATGATTTATTTAACCAATCCCTTACAAGCAGACACACAGGTTATTTTCCATTTTCTTGCTACTATCATCCGAATTCATTCTTCTTTTCCCATTTATCTGATTGTTTCCTTAGGATAAATGGGAGAGAGGCTTTTGGCTTCCAAGATCAAAGCCAACCCAGAAGGATTCAAGGCCTGCCTGAGTCATAGGCAGCAGTGTTGGACAGCCTGTTGTTTTTCCTTATCCATGCCTTATTCCTGCAGCAGGAATAAAGCTTGTTAGGAGACTGCCCCCCTGCCTGCCTGAGCTGACTGTGTACCAAGCGTGAAAGCCAGGTTTCAACTAATGACTCACACCAATTATTGCCAACCAAATGATTTAAGACTCCAGGTAGGCACATTGACATTTTCCAGACATGAAAGTTAGAGCCCACGTGGACTAATATCCTGTCTCCAAGAAGCCAGAAAGAGAAAAATACGAAGAATGGAAGGATTTAGAAGCCATTCTGCCTAGGGATAGGGAAGGAGATGGCCCGGAGATGTTGCTCACGGTGAGTCAGCACAATGCAGCAATACAAACACAAACTTTGAAGCCAGGTTATTCAAATCCTGTAATTTGGAGCAAGTGACTTAACTTCTCTGAGCTTTGGTTTTCTCAAGTATAAAATGAGAAGATAATGCCCACGTCATAGCATTTTGAATTGAACAACAAATATGACGTGGCCGGGTGCAGTGGCTCATGCCTGTAATCCCAGCACTTTGGGAGGCCAAGGTGGGCGACCACCTGAGGTCATGAGTTCAAGACCAGCCTGGCCAACGTGGTGAAATCCCATCTCTACTAAAAATACAAAAATTAGTGAGACATGGTGTCAGGGGCCTGTAATCCTAGCTATTTGGGAGGCTGAGGCATGAGAGTTGCTTGAACCCAGGAGGTTGTAGTGAGCCAAGATGATGCCTCTGCACTCCAGCCTGGACGAGAGAGTGAGACTCTATCTAAAAAAAAAAAAAAAAGTGATGTACTGATATAATGCTGGACAGTTAAGAGTCCCAATAGGAAATGTTATTCACCACAGGTGACTCGACTAAAGAGACTCCATCACAGGGACATCTTAGACAGTGTGGCAGAGTTAAGAGGACAAGCAAGGGGTGCAGAGGCACCCAGAGACTAGCAACAGTAGGAAGCCATTGTCACCTCTACAGCTGAAAGAACGAGCAGAGGGAAGATGTTACCAGAATCCAGAAAGAGCGAGAGCCATAGAGAGAGGGCCACTTAGCTGGAATTGTGGTTGTAATTGCTGCTGATGACACAGCATCAAAGCAGAAAGAAAACGAAGAAACGCCCAGTGCTCTCTCTCCTCCTGCCTTCCAATCCCTTTCAAGGGCCTCCCAAGGCCAAGTTCATCCAGAAACCAGCTGACAAGGAATACAGGGTGATGTAGACCCACCCAGATTCAGGTTTCTGTTTCAAATGGCATGACATCAGGGACGCTGACTGCCTTCAGCAGCACACACAGCAGAAACCAGTTGTCCTCCAAGGTTGTGGTAGCACAGGGTCCCCAGAGAAGGTATAGCCTGAGAAAGGCAAAAACTTACATGGTCTCACGTGGATTCCAGCCAGGAACACAGGTAAACCAACCATCAATTCAGGGACACCAAAAGGCAAGGTGTTAAAATTCATCTAACCTAACCACTCTTGTTTTAGAGATGAGAGAAGAGCAATTCAGCGTGGGTAGCTCATTTACCTAAGGCCATCTTCTACTCGGTTACAAACCCAGGACCAGAACTGAAATATTTTGATTGCAGAACCAGCTTTTATTCTCTATAAACATTAGTATTGCAACCATACATCAAAGTGAGTTGGTTCTGTTAGAGCTATCGATGAACTTGCTGCTTAAGTCGCTGAGCCAAAAATGGTTCATTGTTCCTTGTAAACTTTGCCTGACATAAACTATAAGAAACCAGAGTAGACTTGTCTTTTGTTGGCCCAAGCAAGTAAGAGGTACAAAGAGTCTTCTGATCTCCAGGAATAACGAGGGACAAATCCTCCTCCAATTTCAAGTTAAAATTAACAACCCAAGTTCAAAGTGAAACTTGGTGGAGGAGAAATGAAGCTGAGTATCCTTAAAGGTGGCGGTGGTTGCTTGTTGGTGTCATTGCTGGTCTGCTCATTTCATTTCTCTGTCACTGCAACTTGCAGCCCGGTTTCTTGACATTTATTGAGCACCTACTATGTATTCAGCTCTGTGCTATATGCTGGGGATACCAAGATAAATAGGATTCCTGTCCTTGAAACATTTGTCTGCCTATTTCTTTATTCTCTCCCTCTCAACACATGTATGTGCTCACACACACAAAGTCAATCACAATAAACAGTAAGCACTTACATCTTTTTTTTTTTTTTTTTTTTTATGAGATGGAGCCTTGCTCTGTCATCAGGCTGGAGTGCAGTGGCACAATCACAGCTCACTACAACCACAGACTCCCTGATTCAAGCGATTCTCCTGCCTCAGCCCCCGGGAAGCTAGGATTACAGGCAAGCGCCACCATGGCCAGCTGATTTTTGTATTTTTAATAGAGACGGGGTTTCACCATGTTGGTCAGGATGGTCTCGATCTCCTGACCTTGTGATCCACCCGCCTCGGCCTCTCAAAGTGCTGGGATTACAAGCATGAGCCACCACGCCCAGCCACACTTACATCTTTCTACTGATGACAGAAGCAGCCTTCAGCACCCAAGGATGATCACTGGCATGAGTTTGCATCACACCCGGTTATTTTTACAGTGATTACCTATAGAGATGAGCCTGGGTGTCTTCATCCTGCAGGGCACGGAGATCATCACTCCTTCCTCTCATTTCCCTTGACCCTTCATATAGACCTATGTTATCACATTTTTCACCCTGTCTCCTCCATCAGAGTCCCCAAGGGCGGAAGTCACATCTTAGTTATCTTGTCGCCCCAGTACCCTAGTGCACTGCTTGGCACATAGTAGGTGCTCAATACATGTTTACTAATTAACTGGTGAATGGCTGAATTGTTGAATGAATAGATTATGAAAACATGAATGGATGAGTGAATGATCAGATGAGTAGGTAGATGAGTGGATAGATGTTTTAGGTGGGTCAGTGTGTGGAAGACATTTGAGTGGATGGATAGTTGGACACTGGGTACATGGATGATGGATAAATGAATGGGTAGATGGATGTTTGGATGGATAGGTAAATAGGTAGATAGGTGAGTTGTTGGTGAATACATAGATGGATAAATTATTTTAAAGAGATTTATCTGACCAGGCATGGTGGCTTATGCCTGTAATCCCAGCACTTTAGGAGGCCAAGGTGGGTGGATCACCCGAGGTCAGGAGTTTGAGACCAGCCTAACCAACATGGTTGAAATCCTGTCTGTACTAAAATTACAAAATTTAGCTGGGCGTGGTGGCACAGGCCTGTAATCCCAGCTACTCGGGAGGCTGAGGCACGAGAATCACTTGAACTCAGGAGGCAGAGGTTGCAGTGAGCTGAGATTGCGCCACTGCACTTCAGCCTGGGCAACTTAGAATAATATCCACCCTGCCTACCTCCTAAAATAATGCCATACTAAGTAAGAGGTTATAATAACTGCATAGTGTGGTGAGAAAAAAATTTTAGGATCAAAACCCCTGAGTCCTACCTTGGCCAAAATTTGGCCTACCAAGTTTGTCACTTGGTAGCTGTGTTTATAACTTGAACAAATTCCCAACCTCTGTGGGCTACCCTCTGTTCAGTTCTAAAATGAAGGTGATACAGTAGACACCACCCTAAAAAATCTGGTGGTGATTGTGATAATTAAATGAGATAATATAGTAATAGATGTAATAGTGCTTTGTCACAGCAAGCAATGATGGTGATGAGAATGGTGACTGATGGATAACGTAGGTGGCTGTCATCTGGCCAATGTACCTAAGGTAGAAATATAGTGTCTTTCCCATTGAGCTTTGCCATCCTGGACCCAAATCCTCCCGTCTCAGCCCTCCCAGTTCCCTAGACTAGAGGTGGTCCCATCTACTGCAAGCCGCTTCATCTTTCTCCTCCCCAGGATTCAGTCATCCTCTGCAGCAGCTGTGCCTGTGGGACCTGAGCCACTCCTACGAAGGAAAGCAGGGGAATTTCTGAGGGAGGGGACATCAGAGCAGCATGGCTGGAAAAGACTTCACTAATGAGTACTTTCTGAAGCACTCTTGTATTTATTTTCTTAGATATTTGAGAAACACATCCGCAGCGCCAAAACACCCATTCAGTACTTAATGAATGCTTACTTTGGGTCAGGCACTGTAATTGCTGGGGAAACAAAATTGAATGATACAGGTCCCTACCCTCAACTGACCCCACTGGTCTGTGCCCTCAGGAGGTTGTAGGCACTCCAGGACTTCATCCAGTCATCCAGGACCCGGCACAATGTCAGCACACAGGAGGTGCTCGATTCACTTCTGTTAAACTGAAGGAGGTTAGTCTAATGGGGGAGGCGGTCAAGTTATCAACAACTTCAGCAGAGAAAACTGTGAAAACAGAGGGCGAGGGCACCGACTGCAAAGCAGACGTCATGATCAGTGCCCTAGGGGAGGTGCCACCTGAGCTGAGTTCTGAGACAAACAAGGATAAACCACAAGAAGAATTAGGTGAGAGGGGACAGAGTGTGGCAGAAAGCCATCTGATGCAAGCTCAGCTTTTCCTCTCTCCCACCTAACTTCCACCTGCCTCTCCCTGCACTGTGGATGACGGTTTTGTTCTCCAATGGGAAAACAAGCTTCACTGAATCCCACAGAAACATCATTGTGAAGCCTGCTCTGGTCTCCCATATGGAGGGCAGGTGGAAAATGACAGTGGGCCTCCCTGCAGGCTTGACAAACCGAGGAGAGGGCATCAGATGACGACAAGGAGCAGGGACCAGAGAGCAGGAGAAGGCAGAGAGTCTACGGGCAGAAGCAGCTCCCATTCCTGCAGGGACTTTTTTCCCCAGCTCTCTAAGGAGCACAGGGCCAGGGGCAGAGTCCACAGAGTCCCAGAGGCAGCCTCTCCTCTGGGCTCAGGTTAACATTGGACAAAGGCACCGAGCCTTACGTGCCTTGGATTTCAGAGCAGGTGACGCAGCCACTCTTGGCACCTGGCGCCTGTAAATCAGCCTGGAGCTGGGCTCAGGGCCAGATGCGTCTCTCCTGGGACAGAGCATGCGTTCCTCACTGCTCAGGACAAATCCAAACCCCTCAGCACGACATGACTGGCCTCCACCTACCCTCCAGCTCCATCTTTCCCCACTCCTCAGCCTTCATCTACACTCGCCTCCAATTCCCCAAACACCCCATTTCTCTTCCTCCAGACCTCTGCACGGCTGTTCTCCACCTGAGACATTCCCCCAGCCCTGCTCCTTTGTGTGGCTGACCCCTGCTCCTCTTCTAGGTCTCAGCTTAGAAATCTCTGCTTCCAAGAAGAAGAAAAATAAAATAAAATAAAAAGAACAAAGGAAAAAAAAAAAGGAAATCTCTGCTTCCAGAAGTGCCCTTGATTCCCCCACAGGTCCAAATGAGCTGCCTCTCCTTCAAGTTCCCATCGCATCCTCTGCCTCGTCTTCAGTACCCCTCATGCTGGATGTTAATTGCCTCAATACGTGCCCCTGTCCTTTACTAGGGCTCCTTCCAGGCAGAAGCCATGTCTTTTTTATCCTACATCCGCAGCACCTAGTGCAGTGAGGGGCCCATGTGAATGTGCCAGGCTAAAGGAGCAAATGAATGTTCTCCCTCTTACGGGAGCCACCGAGAAATCAACTGATCAGGACAGAGAGGAACCAAGGCGTCTCGGTCTTTCTTTGGGGGCCAAGAGTGGTCCCTCTACACAGAAAAACATGCCTATATATATATATATATTTTTTTTTTTTTTTGAGCCAGAGTCTCACGCTGTTGCCAGGCTAGAGTACAGTGGCGGGATCTCTGCTCACTGCAACCTCCACCTCCCAGGTTCAAGTGATTCTTCTGCCTCAGCCTTCCCAGTAGCTGAGACTACAGGCCCACGCCACCGCACCCAGCTAATTTTTGTATTTTTAGTAGAGACAGGGTTTCACCATGTTGGCCAGGATAGTCTTGATCTCTTGACCTTGTGATCCACCAGCCTCAGCCTCCCAAAGTGCTGGAATTACAGGCGTGAGCCACCACACCCGGCCACCCTTATGTTTGCAAAGAACTGTCACAGACCTGTCTATTCCACTTTCCCACCACCCTCGAGGTAGGCATTAGTCTGTCCACTTTACAGATGGGAAACCTGAGGCCCAGAGAGGTGAGGTGAGCTGCCTGAGTGTGCACACTGGGAGATGGCAGAGAGAATGCTGGCCCCTAGGGCTCTCTGCCTCCAAGCTCAACACTGTTCTTCCTGGCTCCTTTGCTCTTCCATCACAGGGCTCAGGCTTCTGGGATCGCTGAGTAGAGCCCACTAGCCAGAGACTGGAACACGCACTTGCTGCTCAGAGCCCTCCAGTGACAGGTTAACCACTCCACGAGGGACCCTTAGGGGCTGTCTGATCTGCCTCCTTAGTGTGGCGTGAGAGGGTCAGTTCTCCTGCAGCCCTCACACACGCACATATCTAAATCGGCACCCAATGGCTCTCAGGATGTCTGTGGGTTTCAGTCCATGTCCATCAGGAAAACAGGATGGGGATGATGACAGAGAATTCCTTACAAGTGTCAGGAGGGCTGAAGGAACAAGTAGAGAAAAGTGACATTGGCCAGAGACCATGAACTCCACTGATGCTGCTGCTAGGGAAGAATGATTATGACTTCTACCTTCTTCCCCACTTTGGATGTCACCACACACCGGTGTCTTTTACTTTATTTTATTATCTTACTTTATGCTATTTTAAGATAAGGTCTGGCTCTGTTGTCCAGGCTGGAGTGCAGTGGCACAATCTCAGCTCACTGCAACCTCCTCCTCCAGGACTCAAGCAATCCTCCCACCTCAGCCTCATAAGCAGCTGGAACTATAAGCACATGCCACCACACTCAGCTAATTTTGTGTGTTTTGTAGAGATGGAGTTTTGCTATGTTGTCCAGGCTGGTCTCAAACTCCTGACCTCAAGTGATCCACCTGCCTTGGCCTCCCAAAGTGCTGAGATTACAGGTGTGAGCCACCGCACCGAGCCAGTACCTTTCATTTGCAAAAATTAATTGGAACCCAACTGACAAGAGAGTCTAGAAAATACGGTTTCTCAGGGGCAGTGATACAGGGAAAATGATAGAAGGGCAGGTATGGGGCTGAACACCAACAGACAACAACTGATTCAGCATTAGGTCCACTAGAGCATAAGGGATATCCCTAATAGGCCCTTGTGAATAAACATCAGCACAGTGGACCTTCATCATGTTTTCTAGCTGTGCTGCACCTTTTGACAGTCTTCATACACTTGGGGCGTTCCTGCCTTCTATCCCAAATAGACACTGTGATTTCACTTTGCCAGCCTCTCTTGCAGCTAGGAGTGGGCATCAGCTCCACAAACCAAGCACGCGAGCAGGAGCTGCTGGAATGGAAACGAGCGTGTGAGGAAAGAAGCACCACGCAACATCCATGTTCTGGAGGTGGCCGTGGCCACAAAGCTGTGTTCTTGCTGGAGAAGGGGCGGCAAGGCTGGGGCAGCATTCACGTCTCAGTCCCATTGAGTTCCTGGTGCAAAAGTGGTCACGAGCCTACAGCTATTCCATTTAATACTCAGTGGTGGCAGTTTCCTCATCAGATCAATTCTGCAGCAATTCTAAGCCTGATTTTCCAGCCTTGCCAATGATTCTCTGAGTTATCCAAAAATCTTTTTAAACAAACATTAAAACTAAAGTCTAATGTCCTTACAGAAAGGTAGGCACATCATGAGTATAAGCTCAACACATTTTCATACAATCATCACGCATATCAGTAAGTAGAACATTACCAGTACCCCAGATATGCACCCACATTGGCCTCTTCCCTTAACTCTCTAAATGTAATTGCTAATGGAACTTCTAATGCCACAGACTTATTTTGTCTATTCTTAAATTTTAGACAAGTGGAATCATACAGTATATGTATATTCTTTAACAGATGGCTTATTTCACTGCACATTATGTTTCTGCTACTTGCCAGTGTTGCTATCAGTGGCAATACTCTGTTCATATTCATAGCTGTAGAGTATTCCACTGTGTGAGTAAGCTGCAATTTTCCCATCCTATTGCTGTTGGACATTGGGTTGTTTCCATTTAGGCTTATTACAAATAATGCTGCTATTGGCATTCTTATACATGTCCTTTTTGTACATTACATTGCTGGACAGTCATGTGAGGGGAGGCAAAACTGGGGCTAAGTCAGATTTTTCTTTTTTTTTTTTTTTTTTTAAATTTAAGCTCTGGGATACCTGTGCAGAAGGTGCGGGTTTGTTACATAGATACACATGTGCCATGGTGGTTTGCTGCACCTATCAACCCATCATCTAGGTTTGAAGCCCCAAATGCATTAGGTACTTGCCCTAATGCTCTCTCTCCCCTTGACCCCCACCCCCGACAGCCCCCGGTGTTTGATGTTCCCTCCCTGTATCCATGTGTTCTCACTGTTCAGCTCCCACTTATGAGTCAGAACATGTGGTATTTGGTTTTCTGTTTTTGTGTTAGTTCCTTGAGAATTATGGCTTCCAGCTTCATCTATGTCCTTGCAAAGGATGTGATCTCATTCTTTCTCATCACTGCATAGTATTCCATGGTGTATATGTGCCACATTTTCTTTATCCAGTCTATTGCTGATGGGCATTTGGGTTGGTTCTAAGTCTTTGCCATTGTAATTAGTGCTGTAGTAAACATATGTGTGCATGTGTCTTTATACTAGAATGATTTATAATTCTTTGGGTATATAACTAGTAATGGGATTGCTGGATCAAATGATATTTCTGGTTCTAGATCCTTGAGGAATCGCCACACTGTCTTCCACAATGGTTGAACTAATTTACACTCCCACCGACAGTGTAAAAGCATTCCTATTTCTTCACAGCTTCATCAGCATCTATTGTTTCCTGACTTTTTAATAATCGCCATCTGACTGGCGTGAAATGGTATCTCATTGTGGTTTTGATTTGCATTTCTCTAAAGGTCAGTGATGATGAGCTTTTTTCCATACGTCTGTTGGCTGCATAAATGTCTTCTTTTGAGAAGTGTCTGTTCATATCCTTCACCCACTTTTTGTCGGGGGTTGTTTTTTCTTGTAAATTTGTTTAAATTCCTTGTAGATTCTGGATATTAGACTTTTGTCAGATGGGTCAATTGAAAAATGTTCTCCCATTCCTGTACGTTGCCTCTTCACTCTGATGCTAGTTTCTTTTGCTGTGCAGAAGCTCTTCAGTTTAATTAGATCCCATTTGTCAATTTTGGCTTTTGCTGCCATTGCTTTTGATGTTTTAGTCATGAAGTCTTTGCCCTTGCCTAATAGATATATCGGTTTTTGTACCAGTACCATGCTGTTTTGGTCACTGTAACCTTGTAGTATAGTGTGAAGTCAGGTAATGTGATGCCTCCAGCTTTGTTCTTTATGCTTAAGATTGTCTTGGCTATACAGGCTCCTTTTTGGTTCCATAGGAAATTTAAAGTAGTTTTTTCTAATTTTGTGAAGAAACTTGGGAAATTTTAGTGAAAAAAAGGTGATTTGGGACTTAAAGCAAGTAGAGGCTGAGTGTGGTGGTTCATGCCTGTAATCCCAGCAGTTTGGAAGACTAATCACTTGAGCCTAAGAGTTTGAGAGTAGCCTGGGCAACATGGGGAAACCCCATCTCTATTTTTAAAAATACAAAAAATTACCCAGGTATGGTGGCACATGCTTGTAGTCCAGGAGGCTGAGGTGGGAGAATCACCTGAGTCCCAGAGGTCAAGTCTGCAGTGAACCATGATCATGCCACTGCACTGCAGCCTGGGCAACAGAGTGGGACCCTAGCAGAAAGAAAAGAGAAGAGAGGAAGATAAAAAAACAAGAAAAGAAGAAGGAAGAGAAGAGAAGGAAGGGGAGAGGGAATAAGAGGGGAAGGGAAGGAAGGGGAGGGGGAAGGAGAGGGGAGGGGAGGGAAGGGGAAGGGGAAGGGAGCAGTGGCTCACATCTGTAATCCCAGCACTTTGGGAGGCTGAGGCAGGTGCATCACTTGAGGTCAGGAGTTTAAGACCAGCCTGGCCAACATGGTAAAACTCCATCTCTACTAAAAATACAAAAATAGGAGAGATATCCAAGATGGCTGATTAGCAGCAGCTCAGGATTGTAGCTCCTAGTGAAAGCACAGAGAGCGAGTGGACGCCGCAATTTCAGACAAATTTCTGTTGCACACAGACCGGGAGATTCCCAGCGGAGGAGCCACACAGGTCACCAGCGCAACTTTTTTGGCCGGCACAGCTGTTTTGCCGGTGCTCCGGCACGGTGCTTCTCAGGGCAGAGTATACGGGACTGGGTGCCCTTTGAGTCAGGCTTGGCTGGTCCCATCCCCACAAGGAGAACAGCAATTGGAAACGCTGAGGACTGAGAGTTTCACAGCAAGTACAGCCGAACCAGGAAGGTCCAGCTGTGTGGGCAAGGGGCGTCCGCCAAAGGAAAACTAAGAAACAGAAAAAACTTCATCACCTGGAGGAGAGAGATCCAAGATGGCCGATTAGCAGCAGCTCAGGATTGTAGCTCCCAGTGAAAGCGCAGAGAGCGAGTGGACGCCACAATTTCAGACTAATTTCTGTTGCCCACAAACTGGGAGCTACCCAGTGGAGGAGCCACACGGGTCGCCAGCGCAACTCTTTTGGCCGGCGTGGTGCGGCACTTCTCAGTGCAGAGTATACGGGACTGGGTACCCTTTGAGTCGGGCTCGGCTGGTCCCATCCCCACAAGGAGAACAGCAATTGGAAGTGCTGAGGACTTGAGAGTTTCACAGTAAGCATAGCTGAACCCGGGAAGGCCTAGCTCTGTGGGGAGAGGGCGTCCACCGAAGGAAAACTAAGAAACAGAAAAAACTTCATCACTGACAAGCCGGACGTCCACTCAGACCCAATCTGAAAGTCAGCAATTACAAAGATGACAGGTGGATAAATCCAGGAAAATGGGAAGAAACCAGTGCAAAAAGGCTGAGAACACCTGAAATCAGAATGCCTCTCCTCCTACAGGGGATCACAGCTCCTCATCAGCAAGAGAACAAGGCCTGATGGAGAATGAGTGCGATGAACTGACAGAATCAGGCTTCAGAAGGTGGATAATAAGAAACTTCTGTGAGCTAAAAGAACATGTAC
>CAUYLG010016892.1:0-23334 GCA_963573385.1 Cacajao melanocephalus
TGATGAAGTTTTTTCTGTTTCTTAGTTTTCCTTTGGCAGACGCCCCTTCCCCACAGAGCTTGGTATTCCCGGGTTCAGCTGTGCTTACTGTGAAACTCTCGGTCCTCAGCGCTTCCAATTGCTGTTCTCCTTGTGGGGGTGGGACCAGCCAAGCCCGACTCAAAGCTCCGCACTGAGAAGCACTGCGCCACGCCAGGGTGCCGGCAAAACAGCTGCGCCAGCCAAAAGAGTCGCGCTGGTGACTCGTGTGGCTCCTCCGCCGGGAATCTCCCAGTTCGTGGGCCACAGAAATTCGTCTGAAATTGCGGCGTCCACTCGCTCTCTGTGCTTTCACTGGGAGCTACAATCCTGAGCTGTTGTTAATCGGCCATTTTGGATCTCTCCGCCTGGTGATGTAGTTTTTTCTGTTTCTTAGTTTTCCTTTGGCGGACGCCCCTTCCCCGCACGGCTGGACCTTCCCGGTTCAGCTGTGCTTACTGTGAAACTCAGTCCTCAGCGCTTCCAGTTGCTGTTCTTGTGGGTATGGGACCAGCCGAGCCAGACTCAAAGGGCACCCCGTCCAGTATACTCTGCGCCGAGAAGCGCCGTGCCGGGGCGCCGGCAAAATAGCCGCGCCGGCCAAAAAAGTCGCGCTGGCGACCCGTGTGGCTCCTCCGCCGGGAATCTCCTAGTCTCTGGGCAACAAAAATTCGTCTGAAAGTGCGGCGTCCACTCGCTCTCTGCGCTTTCACTGGGAGCTACAATCCTGAGCTGTTGTTAATCGGCCATCTTGGATCTCTCCCACATATTCCTATAGGATAAGCGTTAAGGAAAAGGGGTCAGCTAAGGAGTTAGACTGAAGGGCAGCTAGGGGTTGTTCAAAAGTATGGTGAAAAATTAGCATTTTCCGGGAAAAATAAATAATCTATGACATGTTAAAGGCAGCAATTCAGCAAAAGTTACATATATATATATATATATATATATATATATATAATGTTTTCGTACATTTTATACAGATTTGACTCAATTTAGTGATATAGCAAAATTGATTTGGTAGACTTACCTTTACCAATGAACAGGATGACATATTTCTCTATTTAATGAAGTTAGCCATTATCTGTCTCCCTAAGTAAAACTTGTCATGTTCTTCACAGTTGTGTGAGATTTTTTGGTGAAAAATTTGTCCTGGATGTTATACAGTTTGTTCGTATTGTGATATTGCCACCTCTATCTGTTTACTGGATGTTTTCACTTAATTAGAAAGATTAGCACGTGTTTTACCCTCACAGTGTTCTTGAAAGTGAATTGAATGTCTGAGGAGACAAAGGCAGAGACCATCACTTCTCAATGTAGCCATGTCTACTCTTGTGCTAACTGTGCAAATGGCTTCTTGGTTTTTAGACTTGCAAGGTGCTTTAGTGAATTATCTAGAACAATCTAGAACCAGGATCACTCACTTTTCTCAGGCACTCTCTCCTCAACGCATTCATAGAGATCCCTCTCATTCAGATGAGGCAGGCAGGGCACTCCCTGGATTAAACCCCTTCAATAACTCCTCACTGTTACTATAAAATTTGAACCCTGTGGCCTATGCAGCACGCCCTTCACACTGTGGCCCCTGCTCACATTCACAGCCCAACTCATAGCTTCTCCCCTTACTTTTAGGGCTCCAGACTCACTCACTTCTCTGTCCTGGGAAACCCTGAGCTTCTTTCTTTTCCACAGCCTCCAAACCAGCTTCTCCTCTGACTGTTGGTATATGATGGGCTTCTACTTGAAATCAAAGTGTAAGCTTACGTTTTGGCCATGTCGTACACCTATCAAAGCAGAACATAAACATCTCATCACAAACTAAGGATATTTTAAACACTGGTTGACGTGGAAACTTTTGAGTCATACAGATATACAGAGAATTTTCTAATGAATTGTTTGCACCCATCAGTGTGGTTCATCTTTTTTTTAACTTTTCAGACTCTTTTACCCATCAACTTATTCCCTCACTAGATGATTTTTACAACAGATAGATGAAGCAGTATCATATCTTTGGTACATGAAGGAACAAATATATGCATTTGATGTGTTCCATCATTCTTGTGCATTAAAGCAACAGATTCCAAGGACTCTCACATTAATTGATTTGTTTTTTAATCATCCATGTTTAAAGTGAATTTATTGTAATAATTAGAAAACCGAAGTAAGTACAATAAATGCTAAGATTTGCAGATGCAGGACTCACAACATTGCATATTGGATTAGAATAAAGTGCAGATGAGCACTTACATTCCTATTTATTGGCTTTACCCAGTTCTTCTAGTGCAGAAATATCTCTTCTGTGGACACAGAGCTCACAAAGCCATCATTCTTCCTTCAACAATTTCCTCATCAAAGCCTATTATGGGACTTGGCGTTGGAGAGTTTAATGTTTCAGTTGCATTGATCATAGGGCTGATTTGAAGCTCCATAATTAATATTTTCTTGAAGGATATCTAATGTAAGCTTCTTAGTTATATAAATGATGAAGAAATTTTCCCAACTCACCATATTCTGCAGTTTATTTGCTCTTGAAGTTTTCTTTCCCCACAATTTACTTCATGATCTGCTTGCTTCCTGTGGCTTCTTTAAGCAGGACTGGGAAGTCCCATCACATCCTCTCCACTTTCTCCACATGAACCCATGGAATCCAGCATATGTGGATCCATGGAAATCAGACCATAAATGAGTAAACAGAGGCAGTGATTGGGAGCTGCAGAGACTAGCTAGGCTCTCAAGTCTCTAGGCCATGGGGAGGTATGTGTGATATATATGTATTTTCATAACCACATCCTTCTCCTGCTATCCAAACCCAAAGGCAAAAGTTCTTACTTAATATCTTCTATTGAATGAACATGGAACCTCAAACACAAAATATCCAGAACTTTAAAAATAATTATTTTCTTGACTTCAGATCTGTACCTCTTCCTGTGATCCCAATGTAGGTGAACTGACATATTTAACAAACACATATTGAGTCTGTCCTTAGGGCCAGGCAGTGTTTTGGGCTCTGTAGCTACAGCAATGACACGACAGAAAACAGCAACAGTTACAACAATGAACAGTCTCATGGATCTTAAATCTCAGCAGGGGAAACACATTGAATAGAGTCACTAACTGTGAAAATACATCTTCATGTGACAGCGTGACCAGTTAGTCACCCTGGGGGTTTAAAGCCCTTTGCTGACAGTTGAGAGACATGCCTTTCTATAATTCTGAAGAAGGGATTGACTTGTTCAGAACGTGATGGTGTTATTTGACTATGTGTGTTATAAACACTCCTGTGTAAACAGAATGTGGTCATTCTTCTTGCCTCACTCGTGGCTGGGATCTTACTGTAGGCCAGAAGTAAAACAGAACATTCCTGCCCTTCAGAGGGATTCCTAAGGGTAACCAGACAGCTGAGTGTGAAGAGACGACTTTGTCTTCAGATAACCTCCCTGCTGCTCTGTTTGTGATGGAGAAAGAGCAGCAGAGACACCACAGCCCTGAAAGCCTCCCCTGAAAAAAAGGCAGGGAGGAATGAAAGTAAAGAGATGGGCGGATAAAGATGCCTGGGCGGGGGCTGGACCTTCTCTCCTTGCCCAGACACAGAATCCTTCCTTTCCACTACTCTCTAGCTTTTTAATTGACCTTTACCCACACCTATCACGGAACAGCTCCTAAGCAACTGCCCCATTGTGACCCCTTGGGATAATCTTGCCTGTGCTGGGCCTCAGTCCTCACTCTCCTGCACCTGCACACACGGCAAAGCAGTGCACCCCCAAATCAGCTACTTCAGCACTGACACCTCTCCTCTCATGGCTTCTGACAGAGCTCTGGGGAGGTTTGATCGTGAGCTTTGACAGCGGCCCCTTGAGTGTGTAGGGCATCATCCCATGTGCTCTACAATGCTCTGTCCAGTCCCTTAGTGGTTTTGCTCAAAAGAAAATAACCAGGTGGCTTCCCAGGTGTGAAAAGTAATGCTTCACATAAATCTTATCGAATGTGAAGGGCAGCAATAATTCTTGAGTCCTGTGAGCTTTCCAGAAAGAAATGTGACACACTGGATCACAGCTGCTGTCAGGTTTCCATCACAAGGACAAGCTCGGGGCCTCAACCTAGTGACCTCTTTCCTTTAGTTCTTCTCAGCATGGTGTGGGTCACACACATTCCTCCCAGCTCAGCTGCCACATAACTTGCCAGAGACCTCATATCTCATGTGCACAAAGCCACCATCTCCTAACTAGACCCTCTGCCTTCACTCTATCTCCTCCTTTTTCGTATTTCTTAGAGAAGCTGAACTTTTCCTCCTGAATCTTAAATTAGAGTCTGTGTCTTCCTTGCTTACAACCTCCTAATGGCTTCCTGTTGCTCACCCTCTTCTGGCCCATGTCACCTCTTACATACATCACCATATGCTTTATTCCCATTAACTTGTTGGTGTTCAGTTTTCTGTGTGGCATCAGCCCTGCAAAGGCAGAAACCCTGCCTGCATTGTAAACTCTGTATCCTGAGCCCTCCCCTAAGCCTGGCACATAGTAGGTGTTTAGTAGACAATAAGGATGAACAGACCTTTGCATTAGTGCACATGCCTGAGACAGACCTAGGTGGATTCTGTCCCTGCTTTCCCTGACTCATCTTGTGTCTGTCCCAGGACAGCCTGTACCTGGAATTAAAGACTTTCTGATTCTTTTCAGGCAGTCTGACAATGCTGTTGCTAAGGCTTCCTCTGTGGACTGGCTCTGAGAGAACAATGCTGTATTCTCTAGATCACTGTCCCTGAGCTGAGCATTGGGCCCCGGTTAGCAGCAGCATCAGGAAACATCCATGCAAATGGTAAACAGACCAGCTGTCCTGGTTATGGGTGGTGCTGTTGGTAGGTCATGCTCCTAGGAGACCTGGCATGTTCCCATCTCCCTTCCCCAGACTTCAGCACTGAATTTCCAGGGGGTTGTCTGAAGCCCACAGAAGAGATCAGCCTTGTCCTCAGCCTGGAGCCTGGAGGTGCTTAGCAAGACTTCCTTGCCAGACTGGTATTCTGAGCATCCATCTGGGATCCCTGAAGGTACTTCCTGGTTATTGTTGGTACCAGGACACAATTCCAAGAACCTTATTGCTGGTGCTTTCCGTCCAGAATATGGTGACTGGTTTAGCCACAGACAGACGACGCAGGCTACCAAATGAGCCCTGATTGCCCAGTACTGTGAGACTCAAGAGAGAGACACAGGGTGAGGGTGGTAGCTCAGTGAGCCAGTGAAGCAAAGCAGAGTCCTGGTTGTCTTTGTGCCAGTCCCTGTCTCTCTGTCTCCAGCCACCTGTGCAAACTGAGGAGGGTGAGGAGGAGGTGGTCCGTGCCACCGTAGACATGTCCCTAGATCTCTGCTTCCTGGGCCACACAGACTACGGGGAACAGCCCCTCTTTCCTGGCCTCTCTTAGAGGAGGGGACTCAGTGCAAATCTATCCTGACGCCTGGCTGTGGCCCTCACACAAGATGCTGAGTGTGCTTGTTCTTGAGGAGAGGTGGTTGGGAGGTAGGAGAGCACAGCCAGCGACTCTCAAGGCATCCCGGGAGGACACAGCTGCTGCAGGGCCCTGTGAACACTAAACATCAACAGGCAGTCAGGTATCTGCTGTTGCAGCTGAGTCCAGCCATGAACTCCCTTCTCAGGCTGCACAGAAATCCATGGGTCTTTCTATTTAGTTCCTCGCTAGATCAGCACGTAAGACAGAGTGGTGGGGGTTGGAAATAATTGATTATCGTATTTGTGTGGTTTGCCAGATTCACTGGAAATACAGAGAACCCCAGGGAGGAGAAGGAGAAGGTGCTGGCCTAGGTGAAAAAAAAGAATCAGCCAACTTTGGGCTTCTTCAGAACTAAAGGTATCAGTGAAGTTCAAGAAAAAGAAAAAAATATATGAGTGTCAACTTTCAAGGGCAGATCTAGAAAAATGCAATGAGTTTCCTGTTGTAAAGCCCTTAACAATTAACTCAGGAAGCTAGAGGGGAGAAGTGGTGGTAGGAAAAAAGGAGAGACCCAAGAAGAGAATTCAGGAATCAGAGATGTGGCAGGGGAGAGAGTAAGGATGGGTCACACTATGGAAATGAATGGAACAGAAGACAGTAAGGGTGTTGGACAGGAGCCAGAGGGGAGGTCAGGTTTGCTGTTTGTTTGCTTTTGATCTTGTTCCGAAAGAAAGGGGAGCCTCTCCCAGCTTTGCAGCTGTCCTCTTTGGTCATCTCACTGCATCATCTCACTGCATGAAGTGTGGGGTTCTTCCATTGTTCAAGCTCATTAGTTTCCTATGTCAGAGATTTTTCTTGAATTCTCATCTGCCAAGGATTCTCTTTATTTTATATTATTCCTTTGGACTCGTTACTGTTACTGTTATTAGAGACAAGGTCTCACTCTGCCACCCAGGCTGGAGTGCAGTGTCATGATCATAGCTCACTGCAGCTTTTAACTCCTAGACTGAAGCTCTTCTCCTGCCTCAGCCTCCTTATTACAAACATGCAGAGCAATGTCTGGCTAATTCCTTTATTATTATTTTTTTTAAAAACTGCAAAGAAAAGATCTTGCTCTGTTAATCATTGTCAGTCTCAAACTTTTGGCCTCAAGTAATCTTTCTGCCTCAGCCTCTCGAAGTGCAAGGATTACACACGTGAGCCTCTGCTCCTGGCTGGACTTGTTATTATTAAAACACATACGTGGATTTTCTGTGGCAGGAATATTTTGGAAATGCAGAGACTGCATCATCACTTCATACCTATTGAATCGGAATCTGCATTTTGTAGGATCCCCAGATAATTTGTGGGGATGGGGATAAACAATTGAGTTTGCGATGGAGGGTTCTAACACATGCATGAAGACATTGATACAGTTTTGCATATAAATTGTTCCTCATAACCGAACCTATTGTGCTGCAGCAAACATAAGCTGGAAACTCTTGTTTGTCTGTGTTGTGCATTCTGAAATCAGGCATAATGTACTCGAGGCTTTCCACTGAAAATTGCAGGCATTTTCCCTCACTTCACTAAATCGACAGAAATAATCTGGTGTTTTTTAGCAATAACGCAATATCACATTTTTGTCTGATAAGAAAACCATTGGAATTACCTGTAAAACTATATTTTTTCATTGGTGTTCAAATCAAAATAAAATTAACAAATATTCAAATATTTTATCATTTTTAAGAAATGGAACACTACTTATATTAACCTTAAATGACATAGGAGCATAAAGATGCAAAAAACCAGAGGGGAAAGCACAAAATATGATCACCATAGTGGAAATATTGAGAACAAAAATGAAAGAATGCATCCACCTGAAGAAATGTACTTATGTTGATTGTTTGGATAAGGTAGGGTTGCAGTGAACTTGGTGGTTTTTAATATTTTTATTTTATATAATTGGCATGTATTGTTTTGAAAGTAACTCAATAAAGCAAACTTCAGAAATATAGCAAAAAAAAAAAAAAAAAAAAAAAAGGAGCATCTTCCCTTTGCTCCTATCTCAAAAAGCCCATACGTCAATGACACTTCTTTCTGGAGGAAATACATTTAGACTCAGCCCTTAGATCGGATCCAGCGGTTGGTGTTCTTCGTAGGATATAAAACAATTAACTTTTACTTTTTCTGATCCAGTTATTCGCAGATCATTCAAACATTTCTTCCACTTCAGGGCTTAAGCAGGGAAAGACATCAATTCAGACCCTTCCCTTCCCCTTTCTACGGCTGGTCCACATGTAGGCTGCCTTGAGAGCTGGTGTGTGTGATCACGTGATCTTCACATGGCAAGGGCCAAGGGAGGTTTATGTCTTGGTTCCTTTTCTGAGTCTGTCACTGTGCTGAATACCACTATAGTACAGTGAGCAGTAGTACTCAGCCTCGTCCTCAAGCTGTGCACCTGAGAGGGTCAGGGCAGCTTTGCCCCCAAGAAGGGAGCCTGAGAACCGGGCTGGGGTCCAGGAGTGTTTGCTGCTTGTATCATAAATCAGCGTTCTGGGGGCTTGGCCAGGCTTCTGCTGGAACCAGTTGGGATAATTACTGCTAGTGACTCCTCCAGTGCTGGAAGCACAGGTGAGAGTGACTGTCCCTCCTGGGGACACAGTCAGTGAGGGCTCCTGAGTCACCACAGCCTAGGAGTTGGACCCTGAAACAAAAAACAGACATATTAGGAATTAGGGAGAAAAAGGGATCCCTCCAAAGTCTGGTGTTTGAAATCTCTCTCAACCTGGGCAGCAAGTGAAGAGAAACAGGAGAAAGAGAGGAGTCCAGGCCATGGTGCTGATATTGGAAGGGACCCTTGGCTCCAGAGCTGGGGCTGGATTCTGATGGCTCTTTATCTCCTACTGAGCTCTCTGCATGGAGGGGGTGTGTTGTGCGCTGCTTCATGCAAATCTTTGCTACCTTTACCTCCACCTAGGTCTCAGCCCCAAGAGTAGCTGTACTGTGAGCCGCCAGCCCAGGGCGGCTGTGTGCTGTGGATTTGCCCTGTGGGAGGAAGCAGCTGCCCTAACATTTACATAAGTCAGTGAGCAACTGTGCAGGGTTCATTAACCCTCAACCTCTTGAGCTTCTTAAAATCCAAGAGACCCAGAGGGCCCCCTGGTGGCTTTCCTGGACTGAGAATGCGTCGTTTTCACTTATTTAACAAATCACAATTGATTTATATTTTGACATTGCCACAATATATCCCAGGCCAATTCGTACCCATTATTTGTCTACTCTTTGCTCAATCCTATTTGTATTACTTTCTCCTGCTGTTGTTGAAATCCTGCCCCTGTGACTATAATGCGACTTAAGTGTTATATGGTGGTGTTATCTGATTGTTTTGAACGACTAAAAAATGTTTTAATGACCTACTGACTTTTTGCAACTATTTGTTTTGAGCCTCGTATTGGATAAACAGCTGGTTTAAGTGATAATTCTTTAAATAATTTACTTTAGATAATTTTTAAACAGAAAATGACCAAAGGTTGAAGTTTTATTGTCAATTCAGTGGAAACTCAATGAGCCATGAGGTTGATCAACAAGGTCTACATAACAACCCCACTCTTACCCACTCCACCACTCAATAATCCTCTAGACACCAAGCCTGGGCGAGCTTTCCTGGCTGGCAATGCTTCATACATAGAGTCACACATTGTTGACGGGAGAATGCAGCATTGCCGATTACTCCACTGGGAGAGGACAGCTGGATCCTTGTGCTTGAAATTCTCCTGAACTTTGCCCGTGTGCCTCTTCTCTTGAATTATTTTAATCTGTATTATTGTTCTGTACACAAATTATATTATTGAATGTCACAGTTTTCAGTGAGTTGCATCTTTGCTAGAACTTGTTAGTTTCTATTATTTTGGTAAAGCCATTCTAATGGGTGTGGGTCCTAATTTTGTTTTGCATTGTTTCCTGTTTGCTTATTTACATATGAGAGATTTTCTCTTTTTCTTTCTTTCCTTTTCTTTTCTCTTCTTTTTTTCTTTCTCTGCTTCAAGCCATAGTAGCTGTTACTTCTGTATAGATGTTGACTGGGATGGAGCTCCCCCTGCCACCCTGGACTCAGATATGGGCAAAGGGTCCAGGGACAGCAGAGTCATGGACCAGCATCAGAAACAACAAGGTTAGAGGATTAGGCTCAGGCTCCCGTGAGTAGCTTGGGGTGACTGTTATAGCAAATGACTCCATTTGTCCCAGAGTTGGCGGCTGTGTTGATGAGTCTTTCAAGCCAGTTTCTAGCTCACTATGATGACCTGCTGCCTATGGCCCCTCTTCCTGTAGATTGATCAGGAATGAATCCTTCATAACTCCCAAATTTAGGAGACCAGCTAGACTTTTATGGACGCCCCCAGAGTTTCCATTACTGGATTTTAGATAAAAGCATGTGTGCAATGGTTTCTTCATGTAAATCGGCCCCCTCTTGTCGTCTTCCAGCCCCTTTCTAGAACCTCAGTCCAGACAGTCACTAGAATACATTTCCCAGGTGGGGTGGAGAAGGCCAAGTTGGCTGAATCTGGTTCCCTGTGATGACACAGCTGCTGAGCCCAGTGAGCAGTGAACAGATAATACAGGTCACAGCAGGACGGCTTCCCAGCTGTCCTTCTCTGCAGACCCCTCAAGGACAAGCCTATAGCACTCAGTGCTGCCCCAGTGTTACACCAGCTGAGTCCTTCAGTTTCTCCTTGCCTTTGTCTGTTTTCTCCTTCACCAGTGAGCCGACTGTGATGGCCCTTGTTAAGCTGCATTTGTACTTATTGCTCTGCAGAGAATTCCTGTATCATGACATACCTGTCTGGTCCATGCTGCTATTTTTAGTAAATTCCTGGGATGTTGGTCTTACTGAAAGAGATTCTCTGATAGACACCAGAGCAGGGAGCCCAGTTTGGTGAAGTGGAAGCCACCAGAAATGCAGGTCTGTGCCCAGAGATGCCTCCTTCTTCCCCACTCAAGAATGTGGCCCCTTTTCAGGCTCCCACGTTCCGTCCTGGAAGCTCTGGGCTCTCAGGGTGGGTCTCCCACTGCTCTTAGTCCACCCACCTTCAGCATCAAAAGGACCCTGGAGCTTGGTCTCTCATCTGACAGAGGGAGAGCCAGGCTGAGTTCTTCTATCTCTTACATGTTACTTATTTACCTCTAGCTAAAACCCCACTGTGTGGGGACCAAGGAGCCCCCTTGCATCTGATTTTAAAAGTCATATGAGGTCCCTTACTGCGAACTCTGGCTTCAACAACCCCTGGAGAGGTCCGGAGTCTGCATACTTGAAGAATAATAAAAAGAAGAATTAGGGAAGTGAGAAGGCATTATTCACTGAGAATCATATACCCTGTATTTCGTGCTAATTGACATGCTCAGTTGAAGATAGCTGTGTTAGAGAAGCTCTGTCTTTGAGGTTCAGAGACATGGCATCAGGAAGAGGAAGCCAGCCCCAACTCTGCCTCTTTCAGGCTTTGAACCCTGTGAGGAGTTGGCAGATAAACTATAGGGCACCCAGGTAAGTTTGTATTTCAAATAAAAAATATCGTGTGTGAGATACACATACTGATTCTTTTTTATTGTTTTACTGAATTCAAATTTAACTGACCTCCAGTGTTTTATTTGATAAATGGCAGAATCCTACCTCCAGGCAACAAGCCCTCCCTCACCAATCAGGGCCTACTACATGAAAAGCAATCACAAAACTGTTGTCAGGATAAAATGAGGTCACACGCTCAGGAATTAAAAAGCTGTTAGTTGCAGGGCGCGGTGGCTGATGCCTATAATCTCAGCACTTTGGGAGGCCGAGTCGGGTGGATCACAAGGTCAGGAGATGGAGACCCTCCTGGCTAACACAGTGAAACCCCATCTCTACCGAGAAAAAAAAGATTAGCCAGGCATGGTGGCACGCGCCTGTAGTCCCAGCTACTCGGGAACCTGAGGCAGGAGAATTGCTTGAACTCAGGAGGTGGAGGTTGCAGTGAGCCGAGATCGCGCCATTGCACTCCAGCCTGGGTGATAAAGGGAGACTATGTCTCAAAAAAAAAAAGCTGTTAGTCAATAGTAAGGTGGCAGTTGCACTAAATCTTGATACCACCTATCAAAACCTCTAGAATACAGCAAATGCACTGCTAAGAGGAAAGTTTAGCATTCATGTATCAAAAAGTCTGAAAGAGCACAAATAGTCTATCTAAGGTCACACCTCAAGTAACTGGAGAATCAAGAGCAATGCAAATCCTATCCCAGCAGAAGAAAAGAAATAAAAAGATCAGAACAGAACTAAATAAAATTGAAACACAAAACAATACAAAAGGTAAATGAAACAAAAATCATTTGAAAAAATAAATAAAATCAATGGACCATTAATGAGATTAACTGAGAAAAGAAGAGTGAAGACCCATATAAGCTCAAATAGAAATGAAACAGGAAATATTACTACTGATACCACAGAAATACAAAAGATTATACAAGGTTACTGTGAACACCTCTATGCACATAAACTAAAAAACCTAGAGGAGATGGATAAATTTCTGAATATATGCAGCCCTCCTAGATTAAACCAGGAAGATACAGAAACTCTGAACAGACCAATAACAAGTAGCCAGATTGAAATGAAAATAATCATAAAAGAACGTCAACCAAAAAAAGTCCAGGACCAAACAGATTCACATTTGAATTCTATCAGACAGTCCCAGGGGTGCCTGTGTCTCCTCCCTGTAACCTCAAGGCAGTCTTCACACTCGGCTGGACTCCTCAGGAGTGAATCTGTCCATGGCTCTTCAGCTGTTCATTGTAGAGGACTCAGGTGGTGTCAACGCAAAGTTCTCTTATGTCAGGATCAAGCCAGAGCAGAGACCAGCACCACGGACTCACTTCCCCATGTGTGCTTGACACCAAGCCCTCTCCTCTCATTTGGCTCCTTCCTGATGGCCAGAGTTCTCCTTCCTCCATGGATCTTGCAGCGCTGAAGAGAAAGGGAGTCTTCCCTCTAGGATTCCCTGGGGAGGAATTCCCAGAGCGTTTTTCTGGTAAATCTTTGTTCTCTCTCTTCTTCCCCGGATTTGCAGTTATAATCATTTGAATACTGTGACCAGGGATCTGGCCTAGGAGTCTGTTCTCCAAGCACTCAATGCCAGTCTACAGGAGATCCTGGCAAATGACTTTGGAATGTTTCTCTCATGAGCAAAGAGAGCAGAGATGCTCAGTCTTTGAAGATGGGAAGAATTAAAACTTTAACTTGGTTTGACCAGAGTCTGTCCTCAGGTGAACCTGATATATGGTAGCCCTTAGTATTGAGCACCCCAACTAGGATTTCTAAGGAAAAATTATGGTTTAAATTCAGTAGTGAGTGTTGTGGGGGTGGCTTAAAGATAATATAAATTATTCAATATTGTTGTGTAATGATTGTGTAATGATAGAAATTGATCTGTAATGACATCTAGAATAGAACAAACTAAAAACAATAAGCTTAAGAAAAAAGATAATTCAGTTGATCAGAATAAAAAATGAAACAGGTTATGTCTATGGCTGCATGAGCTCTGGCATGATACACCTTGGACTCTTAACAAATATTTGTTTGGGGAATTTTATGAGGATGGAGAAAAACAGCAGGATGGTCATGTTTATAATTGCACTAGCGAATGTATCACCAGGCAGTTGTAGTACAATGAGATTTTAAATGCTCTATTTAAACAACGAAATAGTGAGATCTAACATAGACATTTAGATAAAACTAATCCATATATGTAACTGAAATAAAATGTATGCTATACTTTGGGATTGCATTTCTTTTTTGTTTGTTTTTCTACTTTAAGTTCTGGGGTACATGTGCAGAATGTGCGATTTTGTTACACAGATATACATGTGCCATGGCGGTGTGCTGCACCCATCAACTCATCACCTACGTTAGGTATTTCTCCTAATGCTATCCCTCCCCTAGCCCCTCCGCCCCTCAACAGGCCCCGGTGTGTGATGCTCCCCTCCCTGTGTCCATGTGTTCTCATTGTTCAACTCCCACTTATGAGTGAGAACATGCGGTGTTTGGTTTTCCTTTCTTGTGTTAGTTTGCTGAGAATGACAGTTTTCAGCTTCATCCGTGTCCCTGCAAAGGGCATGAACTCATCCGTTTTTATGGCTGCATAGCATTCTATGGTGAATATGTGCCACGTTTTCTTTATCTAGCCTATCATTGATGGACATGTGAGTTGGTTCCAAGTCTTTGCTATTGTGAATAGTGTTGCCCTGAGACATATGCCCTGATACACCACCATGGCACGTGTATACCTGTGTAACAAAACTGCATGTTCTGCCCACGTACCCCAGGACTTAAAGATTAATTTTTTTAAAAGCAAAAAAAATGCAATAAAAAAGATTTAACTTTTTATTAATTTTTATAAATCTTTAAATTATACAGATGACAAGGGATGAGCAAAAAACTTAACAGCAACTAAAAGACATTAATCTGTGTAAGGATGTGGAGAAAAAGATCAGGGCTGAAGCAACAGCGACAAAACCCTTCTCTGCAGAGGCTCCTTCTCTCACGTGTACAGAGAAGGGAGAAAGGGGAGGGCCAGACTAGTGCGAGATGTCCCTAGAGTTGCTTCCTAAATCCCAAGAGGGGGACACAACTCACCTAAAAATCTCTGATCTTCTGCCACTATTATGAAGTGGAACTTGTTCATTTTAATGTCATCATCCTTGTGTGTTCCTAAGCTCACTGAAGTCTTAGCATGAGAATCTGATGCACTTGGGGTGAAGGAAAGGGTGGTAATCACGGGCCTGACAAAGTCAGGGAGAGAGCCAGGTGCTGAGCATCCCCTGCACACGGAGAAGTCACAGGCACAGGCACAGGCACATTCCACTCTAGGAAAGACTGTTTGCCCAACATTTCTGGAGCCACAATGACCCGCATCCTCTGAATCTCAGGAGGAATGAGCAGTTCAGAGACAGGCTAGAATGAACATTTGGAAGGAAGGTGACCTCACTCACTCCTGGAGCTGCTCAGTGGAGCTGGGGTTCGGGCATGCTGGACCAACCAGCTGATCAGAAGCTCTCAGACCACACACATCTCTAAGTCAGGCCTGGGCCATGGATTGGAAACGTGATACGGTTTGAATATCCCCTCCAAAACTCATGGTAAAATTTAATTGTCATTGTCAAAGTACTTAGAGGCACCTTTAAGAGGTGATTAGGTCATGAGGGTTCCACCATCATGAGTGGATTAGTGCCCTTATCCTGGCAGTGGAATAGATATCTCAAGAGTGGGCTCCTGATAAAAGGCTAAAGTTCAACCTTATTTACTCATTTTCTTTCTTTTTTTTTTTTTTTAAGACGGAGTTTCACCATGTTGGTCAGGCTGGTCTTGAACTCCCGACCTCAGGTGATCCGCCCGCCTTGGCCTCCAAAGTGCTTGGATTACAGGCGTGAGCCACCACGCCTGGCCTCTTTACTTATTTTCACACTCTTCTTTACCCTTTTTTAATGAGATAATGCAACAGAAAGACCCTTGCCGGATTTCAGCATCGGCTTGTGGACTTCTCAGGCCACAGAAATCTCAACCAAATAAACTTTTAGTCTCAATAAGTTACCCAACATATGGCATTCTGTTATATCAGAAGAAAATGGAGAAAATGGACTAAGACAGCATGTGTAGGTTATTCATCTCGTTCCTCTTCCATAATCTCCCTAAACGGAAACTTAGCTCTTAAGAACTGACTTACTCCACTGTAGGCATCATAAGGGATATTAAGAACATACCAAATTAACACTTTAACAAAAAAAGAACACATTTTACATCCATATATCCTAGGAGAATTAGGCACTGGCTGAAAAAGTAACAACAGGCACCAACCCCTGAACTAGAGTTGGTCCCAGGCAGGACAGTGGTGATTACACCAGGCAGAGAGAACACATGGGAGATTTTAGTGTCACTTCCCTTGGGGTCTAGAGCACTGTGGAAAATGCCGTGGCTGCTGAGATATGTAATACTAAGCCTCATCCTCAGGCTGCAGCCCCGAGATGTGCAGAATTCCTGCACTGGCTGAAGCATCTTTTTAGAAAAGTGACTGGGTATCCTAGAACCCTGGTGCTTACTTGTGTCAGAGTAGAATCTCAGGAGATACTGGAGAGTGCTCCCTGCCTGCTACTGGTAGCAGGATATGTGCTAGCCACCAACAGTGAAGCCACTGCTCAGGGTAAATGTGAGCCTCATAGAATTTCCCAGAGATGCAGAGAGGGAGGGTGGCTGAGTCAGAACAGGCCGAGGTTGGGGAAACCTGCAAACACAGATGCTCATGGGTGAGTAACCAGGGACGAAGTGTGAGAGTGAAACACAGGCCAAGAACTCAGACTAGGAGGCTTTCCCAGGACATCTGAGGCCAGTCCCTACCTGATAAGTGGGAGAGGAGCAGCAGGGAGGAGCAGGGGCCCCGGCCATGATGGACACAGCCTTCCTGAGGTCCAGAGCTGGAGTGGCTACCCCAGGCCTCCTCATCCCCTCCACAGGCCTCACAGAGGAGATGTTATGGATGCAAATGTGTAGCATCCACTCAAACTCTATGCATCTGTTTAAGACCTGAGGACTGGTTGATGGGAGAGTCTGGCAGGACCTGGGAGGAGGTGGGTGCTGGGACCACACCCAGAGAAGACAGCAGCTGAGTCTGCCTCAGTGAGTGCAGGCTCCACTGCCCAGCCCTGGGGAGTTTGGGTTTAAGCAGGCACTGCGCAGACCCTGAGACAGACCCACAGTGCCCCCTGCTTATCTCTGGCCAGACTGCAGTCTCAGTGGGAATCATGGGAGTGCAGTCACCTAAGGGCCACGACCTGGTCACGGTCAGTCCACACCATCCATGGGCCATGTTCCTGCTCCGTCCTGAGCTCCTGTTATTAATAAACAGCCTTTCCATTGGGAACTTCTGGATTACTGGGAGGAGGACATGTGGGAAATATAATGATGACCTAATATGAGGAGGCTGCCATGAGGGGAGAATGCAGTTGGCTTTTGGAGCAAAGACCTGGGCAGCTCCTTCCACGGGGATCCACCTCTGCTCACAGAATAGGAAGGGAAACTTAACGTCAGTTAGAAAGAAAGAAAGAAAGATCTCAATTATTTGTCCCCGTGCTGATTCACTGGATGCATTCATCATGAATACCTGCTCAAGCAACTATCCTTCGTGCTTGGGTTCTCGGTGTCACCGGGTTGCTCTGGTTAATGATGGTGTTCACATATTTTTATGCGTACTCTTCTTTTTTCCGTGTTCTTCACTCAGTTAAGAGTTGTATTAATATCTATACATGTTATTATGGATTATTTCTTGTTTTAAATCTACTAACAGAGAAAGTTGTGCTTCGAATACTTTAAAGCTGTGGTATTAGGTGCACACAATTCACAGTTGCTATGTGTTGTCATTGAACACCTTATTTCACCAGTATAAAATGTCTCCCTTTTCTTGGAAAGAAATGTTTCTCATAAAATGTTTTGCTCTAATACTAACTTTAGAATAGACGGCTAGACATAAGCAGGAGGCGGGGGGCCTGAGAAAAGGGAGTTCTAGAAAATCTCACACCCCAGAGACCACCCAAAACACACATGCTAGATACAGAGTTGAGGGTAAGTACCTATGCAGGAACGAAGCCCCTTAAGATGCCCAGTGTTCACTCACTCTGATGTTAACCTGTCAGCGTGTAGATAGCTGCATGCTGATAATGGGGGTGAAAGCAAAGGAGAAATTTCTAAGAGCTATGCAGGTACAATAAGCATAGATTTGACCACTATGCAAGCTTCCTGGGATGGGGGTAATGAGCAATGCAGCCATTAGGTAGAATTCCTATCAAACACCCGGCCCATGTGTGTAGTAAGGGAGGGTCCCACAAGCCATGGCTGAAAACTCTGTGGGGAAAAGGCGGGGACTTAAGGCAGAAGCAGAAAAACTAGGGAAGGTAAAAAAAAGTGGAAACTTAAAACAGGCAGGAACGTCAAGAAAAAGTCCAATATCGTAAAAACTCGGTGCACAATTCTCAGGCTGCTGGCACATTCTCTATCAGCAGCTCGCCCTGCCTTCTCTTTCAGAGTATACTGTCTCTCTAAATAAACTATTTGCTCTCTGTTTTTCTTCAATAAATTCTCTTTTTTGACTAAATTGTCTCTTGGCCAAAAACTTTCTCCCAAGACAAAGGATGGAGGATTGCCGCTCTTACTGGTCACGCTAATGTCGGCCCAGCTCTAGAACTTGTTCATTTTGCAAAGCTGAAGTTTCATAGCCCTTGAGCAGTGACTCCCCATTTCCTTCTCTGCCTACTCCTGGCAACCAGCATTCTACTCCACTTCTGGTAGGTTGACCCTATTAGATACCTCATATAAATGAGGCTGTACAGCATTTCCCCTTCTGAGACGGGCTTATTTCAATCAGCGTGATATCTTCCAGGGTTTTCCCTGTTGTTGCATATGGCAAGATTTAATTCTTCTTGAATTTGAACAGCAACCCATTGCAGCTAGGTACCACATTTTCTGTAAACATTCAATGATTAGTGGACCTGAGGCTGTCTCCTTGTCTTTGAAATTGCGATTAATGCTGCGATGAATAAAAGTGTGCAAATATTTCTGCAAGATTCAGATTTTCATTGTTTTGGATGTATGCTCAGAAGTGTTTTTTATTTAAAGAGTTTATCTTTTAATTTAGTTTATCATTTAATTTAGTCAGTCCAAGTGAGTGCCTGGTAGGAATCTACCACTTCAGTAACAAGAAATTGAGAAATGGTCCCTGTCCTTGCTTTTCACAGGTTTCATCTCAGCTCTTCAGCCTCTGGCCTTCTATGGGTTGGAAACCCGCATCTGTCATAGTGAGGACTAGTACTAGTGCGAGCTTGAAATCATCAGTCTTGTCTTTCTTTTTCATCCATGTGTTATTATAAATTATGGTTTTGGTCCTCGACCTCACATCTTGCTATACAACTCCTAAATCGCCAAAGTCTTTTTGTACGCTAATGAGATGACTGTTGCCTGGCAGTCCCTAGATAACTTCAGAATGGGGGCAGGTCACAAGAAAGACCAAGGCAGGGTTAGAGGGATGGGACTTTCAGCCTCATCTCCCAACCTCTGCGGAGGGAAGAGGGACTGCACATGATTTACCAATGACCAATGGTTTACTCCATGAAGCTTCTGTGAGGAAACCTCCATAAAAACCCAAATGGGGCTGGGCTGGGAGAACTTCTGGAGAGCTGAACACACGAAGATTACCGTATGGATGGTGGTGCACCCCTTCCCATACATTGTGCTATATATGTCTTCATCATCTGTACCCTTGGTTGTGTCCTTTGTAATAAACCAGTAAATGTTCTACTAAGCTCTGTGAGCCATTGTAGCAAATTAATAGAAGCCAAAAGGATGTTGTGAAATCTTCAACTTACAGCTATTTGGACAGAAGCACAGGTAAAGCAACCTGAGGCTTGGGATTGGCATAAGTAGTGAGGCACAGTCTTGGGGAAAGAGCCCTCAAATTGTAAGATCTGACCCTGTCTCCATGTAGGTAGTGCCAGAATTGCATTCAATTAGAGGGCACCTGTGTAGTGTCCACTGCAAAATTAATGGCTTGCATTCTAGGGGGAGGGGAGAAATTCCCACACATTTGGTCATGGAAATATGTGTTGATTGCTGTGGTGTGAGAGCAGAGCAAAGACTGGTTTTTGTATTCTCCACTCAACCCCAAAGGCACTGAATTATACTCAAAGTTCTTTCATTAGCCTTTGGCATGATCAAGTGTATTTTCGTTGTTCAGCCTGTGCTAAAGTATGCACCTTCCTCTTGCCTTTTCCCTTGTGGTGTCTCAATCATCATCCATTTTAAGGAATGTTCCTGCTCCATTTATGGGCAATCATAGAACCCACAGACTTCACAAGCTGCCTTAGGTAGAAACAGGGAGCATTAATGTACGTTTTCTCTTTGACTCCACAAACCTCAGCACCTTTTCCCTGGTCCGTGTGGTGACTAGTCCCCTAACCCAAAACTTGTCCTGAACATGAGCATAAACACACAGCGAGGCCAGACACGTGCGTTGGCCAAAAGTATTTTCCACCTGAACTGCCTTGCCTGACTGTGTGGCAATGACCAGGCTAAGATGTTTATCTGAATAGCTCAGTATAAATATTGGCTGGATAGAAGATCACAGATTCAGTGAAGAGTCTCAGATCTTTGTTCCAGAACGGAACCATGCCTGCAGAAATTTTTCCTGATTCTGGTTTTGGTGAGAATAGGGGAGAGTGGGTCTAGAGGTCATAGTGTGGGATCAGACAAGAGTCTTGTGCCTTATTTCCCCGTAGGGCAGATGCTCTGGGTGAGCACTGGGCTCCTTCCACATCCTGAATGGTAATCATTACCCTCATCCTCAGACAGAAATCCAGAATATTCAAGGAGGCCAAGTGGCCAGACCTGGAACAAGAGCCCTAATGGAGAAGAACCCTGCAAGTTGTTAAACGGCAGACGTAATTGTTTGGGGCTTTTCATGTGAGGTGGTGGGGTCAGACCACCCTATCAACATGACTCTGCTCCTTGTTCCAGTGCAGAAGGAGGTGGCGCTTATTTCTAGAAGATGAGGCTGGCTGAGTGAGCACAGAGCGCACGGCCCTGGAAGGGCACGTGGGACACATCACTGCTAGCATAGAGCTGAGACAGTGAGGACACAGCCACTCGTGCATGGTGATGAGTGATGGGTGTTTGTCATTTACCAGTTCCTGCTTCTGACATCTGAAAGGCCCGTGCTGTCTCTTCTGCTGACACCAACCTGTGCACGATCTCAAGAGAAAACACATAAAATACACAATAATAAAGTAGTAAGATATGTCTGCATTACCTAGCTCCTAACTGTTGAAATTTTCAATTTCTGTCTTCAGGTTAGAAAATGTTTCACCATTTGTTCAAATTATCTCCTGTATTACTTGCTGAATTCTGTGGTTGTTTTCTTATAGATACACTTGAAGTTTATCATTTTGATGAGAGCAGAATAATAAACATTCTGAAATATGTTCTGAATTATACAAGAAACAATATGTTGTATTTTATTAATTATAAACTTGGTAATTTTGTTAATTCTAATGAATATTTTAAAGGATAGTTTGATTTTATTCACATATTCTTGCCACTGAAAGGTTAACTCACTCAGAAAAACGTTTCTGCTATTCTAACATCTTTTGCCTCTCATTTCTTTTGTTTGATTGGATGACAAAGAATCTTTAATTTTAAATGATTATCAGTATACCAATAGTCACTGTTAACTGTTGGAAGGAATGGAACTTTAACTGTTATCTGTTGGAAGGAACTTTAAGACTGGCTGCTGCTTTACACAGTTTACAATAACCATTTACTACTTTTTCATAGATAAAGTCCCTGAACTTCAAGAAAGCATTGGGAGGGGAAATATTTAAACCATTCCTTTCTTCAAAGAATTGTTTTGTTGTTGTTGTTGGTTTCTCTTTGGTTTCTCTTTGACTCCACAAACCTCAGCACCTTTTCCCTGGTCCATGTGCTGACTAGGCCCCTAACCCAAAACTTGTCCTGAACATGAGCATAAACACACAACGAGGCCATATGCCCAGACACATGCGTTGGCCAAAAGTATTTTCCACCTGAACTGCCTTGCCTGACTGTGTAGCAATAACCAGGCTAAGATGTTTATCTGAATAGCTCAGTATAAATATTGGCTTAAAAAAGAAGATTTAAAAAAGAAAAAGTCATCGCTGATATATTTTGCTTGAGCCAAAAGGCATAGAAAAATAGCATATAACCATTAAATTTCTAAGAAACTAAAAAAAAAGTGAGATCTTTAGTTCTAAGTTTGTACAAAGAAGCTAGATACAGTACTCCTAAAAAAATGAAGGGACCAACTGTATAATATACAAAAATAATTCAATTCTTTCTCATAAGCATATATCTAGAACTTTGCTAGACCTTTTTATTCCACAAGGGCGTCTAAAATGCCAATCCATGGAACGGGTGCTTCTCTCTTCTCCTGTCCATCTAGGCAGTAGTTTTAATGGATTTCTGGCTTGATGTCACAGACAAAGGCCAAGAGGTTATTCAAGACTTCTTCCCTATTCTGCTGGAAGTAGGTCTGGAGGATGGCCATTTTATTCTGGGTCTCCTTATCCACTTCAGTGCTGCAACTGCCATGAGATCCCATTGCTGCAGCTTCCTTAGCCTTGAACTCTTTCTTTCTCTGCAGGTAGCACTGTTCAATTTCAGCCTGAAATGCTTCCTTGGCCTGCTTCAGCCTCTTTTTCTTTCACTTGTGGGCCTCCGACACCTTCTCAGTGGCCCTCTTCTCAACCTTCAGCAGCTGCTAGATCTCCTGCGACTGACTGGCCATGGCGACAGTGAATCCGAGATCAAGGCAAGTGGCCTAAATCATTTCAAAGGACCCTGGGGTTAGCCGACCCATCCAACCACAGTCTGCACCTGCACCCCACCGCCTCTCATTTCTTGCAAGTAAGTCACCACCACAGAGATAAAATGTTAGAAGTTATAGCACAAAGTGAGCACATGAGTATTTTTTAAATCTTTTAAAATATGTCTTATAAGTTTTTACACAGTACATAATGCATTCATATGTTACATATTAACAGATCTATTTGGACAGTCAGATTTCTTTCAGATTAAAGATGAAGTTGGCATTTTTTAAGAAGGTATTTTAAACCTATTATGGGAGTTTCTATAGTGTGGAACAATACTATATAAAGCAGTATTTTATGTGTGTCATTAAAAAGTCAAATAAGAAACTAGATCCAGCTGAGAAAAACACTGACTTCATTTACTTTTGTTTTATTTATATCTGACACATATTATAAATGATTTGCTGTGTCTTGCAGATACCCTTAACTAAGAAAAACAGGTATT
This sequence comes from Cacajao melanocephalus, assembly GCA_963573385.1. Lineage (NCBI taxonomy): Eukaryota > Metazoa > Chordata > Mammalia > Primates > Pitheciidae > Cacajao > Cacajao melanocephalus. Next base: position 22,344 of record CAUYLG010016892.1, read on the forward strand.
TGTAGATATACATTACAATTTAGATTACCTTTGTATACTTTTATTTAAAAAGAAATTAGTAAGACCTGTTAAATGTTGGCGAATCTAAGAGTGCTCAATTTGAGTGTTCATCCTAGCAGTCACAGAACTTAACTCTGGTGCCCACTAGACACAAAGAATCTTGAATTTTAAATGATTATCAGTAAACCAAGTAGTAATATGTAATAAATTCTTGAATTCTATTATCTAGTAATTTTTTTTTAGACAGTCCTGCTCTGTCACCCAGGCTGGAGTGCAGTGTCATTCATCAATGTATATCTAGCACCTGATATAGGAGTACATGGCACAGAGTGAATGTTCAATAAATATTTGTCAATAATTAAACATTTTCTCCAGTAAGTGAACAAAACACCTTAAATAAATGGCAAGAGATACCAACCGTTTCATCATGCAACACTGGGAGCTTCTTGCAAACATTCTCAAACTACTTCTCATAAGTGGATCAAAAGTTAAATAAAACTGAGTTCTTCCGAAACTAAAGAAGTTCTCATAATGGAAAAAAAGGCAGTAACATTTTATTCTGCAAATGTAATACGTAACATTTACAACATAAAGTAAATGAAAGCCACCACAATACTAAGACAATTCCAATTTTGCTTAGACTTGCTTTGGCTGTGTTTTTTACATATAGCCATTCTCATTCTCTTTTTTAGTGATAATTACTATATTTTTTTCAGTTTTATTTATTTCGGTAGTTTTGGGGGAACAGGGAGTGTTTGTTTGCATGGAAAAGTTCTTTTTTTTTTTTTTTTGAAAGAAAAAGAGAGGAAAGAAAGTGAGAGTGAAAGAAAGAAAGAAAAAAATATATATAAGAGAGAAAAAAAGAGGAAGAGAAAGAGGGAGAGAGAACGGGATTCTTGTTCTATTGCCCAGGCTAGAATGCAGTCTAAAAATGGGTATTAAAAACCTCTTTTATGCCAATAATTGTGCTTAACAATGGAGACAGGAAGGA